>JACXGI010002808.1:0-69308 GCA_016801175.1 Esox masquinongy | reverse complement strand
TGCTGAAAGACCCAGCCACGTTTCATCTTCAATGCCCTTGCTGATGGAAGGAGGTTTTCACTCAAAATCTCACAATACATGGCCCCATTCATTCTTTCCTTTACACGGATCAGTCGTCCTGGTCCCTTTGCAGAAAAACAGCCCCAAAGCATGATGTTTCCACCCCCATGCTTCACAGTAGGTATGGTGTTCTTTGGATACAACTCAGCATTCTTTCTCCTCCAAACACGACGAGTTGAGTTTTTACCAAAAAGTTCTATTTTGGTTTCTTCTGACCATATTACATTCTCCCAATCCTTTTCTGGATCATCCAAATGCTCTCTAGCAAACCTCAGACGGGCCTGGACATGTACTGGCTTAAGCAGGGGGACACGTCTGCCATTGCAGGATTTGAGTCCCTGGCGGCGTAGTGTGTTACTGATGGTAGCCTTTGTTACTTTGGTCCCAGCTCTCTGCAGGTCATTCAATAGGTCCCCCCGTGTGGTTCTGGGATTTTTGCTCACCGTTCTTGTGATCATTTTGACCCCACGGGGTGAGATCTTGCGTGGATCCCCGGATCGAGGGAGATTATCAGTGGTCTTGTATGTCTTCCATTTTCTTATAATTGCTCCCACAGTTGATTTCTTCACACCAAGCTGCTTAACTATTGCAGATTCAGCCTTCCCAGCCTGGTGCAGGTCTACAATTTTGTTTCTGGTGTCCTTTGACAGCTCTTTGGTCTTGGCCATAGTGGAGTTTGGAGTGTGACTGTTTGAGGTTGTGGACAGGTGTTTTTTATATTGATAACAAGTTCAAACAGGTGCCATTAATACAGGTAACGAGTGGAGGACATAGGAGCCTCTTAAAGAAGTTGTTGCAGTTCTGTGAGAGCCAGAAATCTTGCTTGTTTGTAGGTAACCAAATACTTATTTTACTGAGGAATTTACCAATAAATTCATTAAAAATCCTACAATGTGATTTTCTGGATTTTTTTTCTCATTTTGTCTCTCATAGTTGAAGTGTACCTATGATGAAATTTACAGGCCTCTCTCATCTTTTTAAGTGGGAGAACTTGCACAATTGGTGGCTGACTAAATACTTTTTTGCCCCACTGTATGGCTATAGAAACCACTCTGCTGACCATTCCTTCCCCCGGATTGTCCCTGTCCCTGTCATGCTTCTGACCTGGATTGTTTTATAGACTCTGGACACAGCCCACATGCATTTATTAATTACAACAATTCGTACTCTTAAAATGTTCACCTGGCACAGCCAGAAGAGGACTGGTCACCCCTCTGAGCCTGGTTCCTCTCTAGGTTTCCTCTCTAGGTTTCTAAGTGTCACGTCTGGCTCATCCTCATCCACTCCTCCCCCTTTCAGATGGTCATCCTCCCTGGTCTACTAACCACTGGTCTCTCGGGCCGGTCATATTCAATGCCCTTTTGCCTGTCCAGCTCCCCGGACACTCCTACCCAATCCCTTCTGATCAACACCCGGACACTCACTCAGTATTGCACACTGGCCGTTTTAAAAGCTTATTAGCAGCGGTGTAGTGGTGCCCAGAGAAGTGGGTATACTGTAATCAGAGGCGTAGAATTAGGGGGGAGAGAGGGGTCATGACCCCCCTCCCCAATATTACAGACAGGTCAATGTGACCCTCCCTAAAATCCAGGGAGTTTAGCAAATGGCTCATAATTGTATCCTAATTTAATTACTTGGTGTTTGGTAATGAAGGGCCTACTTCGCATCAGCAACCCTGACTCAATGACAACCATTCAACTCAATGACAAGTCATTCATAAGAATACAACTGATGGCACCTTTATTCACATCAACTAGTTTCTAAGTAATTAATCATTTGATTGTTAATCATAAATATAATAATAAATTATGTGTCAGGCAGTCATTCATGCAATGGTATGCAAAATCATGATCCTATTAAACAGCTACTTCAATTAGGGTAACAATCATTTAGCAATCAATTATTTATTCATCAATCATTGGAAACCTATTTGGAAGTTGAAAACAAACATTTCAGCACTTTGTCAACAATTATTAAATTATCAATATGTTGATTTTAAATGTAGCCAGAAATGTAATCAGAAAGTAGCAACAGAACTTATCAAGGAGTATTAACCCAACTCCAACCACTGAATCTATTGAGAGATGCAGAATATATGTATAGAGGACACATACACATTAATATTGTAGTAAGAACATTAATCACTTGATCAGTCCAGCGAAAGAAAATAAAAGCTCCAATGGAGCTGAGGACGGGTTGATTGTGTTAAACCTCAGAAAAGGTGCTTGATTAGGGGATACTGCTCCAAAGATGCCAAGTACACGTTTTTCATCTTGACCTTCTTCTTTAGGTATGGATGCCTTTTCTGTTCTGATCTCAACAAGTCTGGGCAAATTACTGAGTAGGCACCAATCAGAGGCAGCATTTTTATGATGTTATCATGTACACTTTTCACAAACTATTTTACAGTATTTTTAAGCTACAAAATACAAAACACTGAAGTATTTTGATACAAAAAATGAAGCCATTTTCATCAAATAGAAATTACAAAACTCTATGAATGTTGTCTTTTTATTCCCAAAGACGCAACCATCTTTGCTTTCAAAAACTCATCATACCACCGAAAGCACAGAGGTAAGGTTAACGAACCGGCTCGCGCTACTTAGTCAGCTAAATCCTATTGTTATAGCTATCTTCTTTTTTTCCCCAACTTTTTTGTTATTGAATAAGTACAGTACAACGAAATGCAGTAATATATCATAATGGTAATGTAATATTCTAACTTACAAGATATAATAACATTACAGCTTGTTAGTATATTTGTATTAAAGGTTAATTGGGCTTGACTGGAACTCTATTATTTAGTATGCACTTTAGTTAGCAGCAACATACCCAGTCTAACTAGCTAGATTTTAGTTAACATTGCAACTAAGCCTCCTGCTAACAAGGAGGCTTAGTTGCAATGCAGTCAGTAATTCCACCCAAGACCTGACTTACTAATAACAAATGTTTGATTGACAAGATGTACTGAGCATTACTACACAAGATAAATATTTTTTTTGATCGGTAACATGTATAATGGTCTTAATTTGCAAGAATCTTATTTGCAACACAGATTAATAATAGAAATACAGTATTATTTATTTTTGCAATTTATTTTGTTTTCTATTCTGCATTACTATAGGCTGACTCTGGAAAACAAATGCCTATTCAAACATTAAAAATGAGGTTTGTGTTTGTTCTTAAATCACATTTCCTTGTTGTTACTATGGCATTAATGTCTTGAACAAAATATGTAACTAGTACTCAAGTACTTTTTTGACCAAGAACTCTTTTACTCTTACTTGAGTAGTTTTTTCAGGTGGTACTTCAACTTTTACTTGAGTACATTTTAGGACGAGTAACAGTACTTTTACTTGAGTACAGATTTTCAGTACTCTACCCATCCCTGGTCATACGTCGGTCTCGGGCACATTATTTATTGGTCGTTTTTAAAATGTTGTGTTTGTAATAATTATGCGACTGGCTTTTGTATGCTACTTTTTGCATGCTTTATCTACCACAAGAATAATATATATTGCATATACAGTACGTTCACTGTACTACATTCATACGCATCAGGAAGAAGTCAGTATACGCTATGCCCGCTGACAAAAAAGTGGGTAGAAAGCGTACATATACCTGAGTATACCCTCCACTAAACCACTGGTAAGAAGTGAGTGTACGCAATGGCAGCTGACAAAAAGTGGGTATACGACGTATACCTGCGTATACCCTCCACTACACCACTGCTTATTAGCCAGTAATATTTCGCTAGACGCCATTAAGCATTGTGTTGAACTGAGTAACGTTTCTTATTAAGTTACCTCCACCACAAATAGCATCTATGAACTGTATGGCTTTTGCCACTGGCTGTTTTAACAGCTTATTAGCTATTCGTGAACGACATTGATACAATAACTATAATGATATACAGTTATTGTATCAATGTCATTCACAAAAGGAAAAAATTAAGAGACCACTCCTAATTTTTTCTTAAATCAGCATCTCTACATGTATGGCAGCCATTCCATTCCAGTCTCTGTTAAATTCCAACACAGGCACACCTCATTTTACTTAATGAGGTACTGATTAGGTGATTACCTGAACCAAATCTAATTTAACTAGGAAAAGTATAAAAACCACTGCTGTGGTCATCACTATCCTCTTGCAATAGGACCAGCTGGATGGCAAAAACAGCGCAAGTAGTACCTCAAAGGTAATTTGAATAAAAAAATAACTATTCAGCATGACAAAAGAGTTGAAAAGAAAAGCTTTGAGTGAGGAAAAGAAGGGTTCAATTCTGGCTTTACTGGCAGAGGCATACAGTGAGCGTTAGGTTGCTTCCATCCTGAAAATTTCAAAGACGGCGGTTCATAAGAACAAGGTCAAGCAACAGACACTGGGGACAACAAAGCTACAGACTGGCAGAGGGCGAAAACCTCCACTGACCGAAGATGACCGTCAACTCATTCAAGTGACTCAACAACCGTAGGATGACATCAAGTGACCTACAAAAAGAATGGCAAAGAGCAGCTGGGATGAAGTGCACCGAGGACGGTTCGAAACAGGTTCCTAGGGGCAGGGCTGAAGTCGTGCAAAGCTAGAAAAAAGCCCTTCATCAATGAGAACCAAAGAAGAGCCAGGCTGAAGTTTGCAAAAGACCATAAGGATTGGACCGTAGAAGAATGGAGTTAGGTCATCTTCTCTGAAAAGTCAAATTTTCCGCTTTGCCCAACACCTGGTTGTCTAATGGTTAGACGGAGACCTGGAGAGGCCTAGAAGCCAGAGGCGGAGCTTTAATGGGTGCAATGGGTGTGCGGCACCCATGGCAGCCAATCACAGGGGCCCCCAAGAAGTTTATGGTTGAAAAATTATAGCAGATTAAAATAATATTATGAATAATTTGCTACATACTATTTAGTTGACATTGAAGTGATAAACATCTATATTTTTTATGATTCCATAATGCATTGTATGATCGACCAATCTGTGACCGTGGGAGTGTAGCCAGTGTTGCCAGATGGGCCAGTTTCCCTCATTATTGGGCTATTTTTAATGACAGTGTGCGGTTTTTATGTGGAGTCCGCTGGTGATTGAGCCTTTATTGTCGGTGTATCTGGCAACCCGGGGTATAGCATCGGATTTTGTCGGCTTGTTTGCTAAGGATCTGAACAGTGGAAAATTATGTAACAAAACATAAAAATGGAAGGTAGGTATGTCTGCCACTCAGAGGAAAGAAAAGCAATACATTATAAAAACTAAATATAATGATATGTGCCCTTGAGAAACATCTTTAGTAGTTGTTGAGCAGCAGAAGCAAAAGAAAGTGGATAGATCTGACGTTACAATGACACACCCATGGGAGAGAAAGCTAAGTTCCGCCACTGCTACAAGCCACAGTGTCTCACATCCACTGTGAAATTTGGTGGAAGATCGGTGATGATCTGGGGATGCTTCAGCAAGGCTGGAATCAGGCAGATTTGTCTTTGTGAAGGACGCATGAATCAAGCCAAGTACAAGGTTATCCTGAAAGAAGTTAGGATAAATGGAGCTGTTCTTGAAGGAAACCCGATCCAGAGCACAAAGGACCTCAAACCAGGGCAAGACCCGAAACACACAGCCAAGACAACACTGGAGTGGCATTGGGACAAGTCTATGAATGACGCTATTGAACATCTGTGGGAAGACCTGAAGATCATAGTTCACTGATGCCCCTCTAATCCAGTCTGACAGGTCGTGAAAGGATTTACAAGGAAGGATTGGAGAAACTGCCCAAATCCAGGTGCGCAAAGCTGGTAGAGGCATACCCAAGAAAACTCAAAGCTATGATCGCTGCCAAATATGTTTTCTACAAAGTACTCAATAAAGAGTCTGAATACGTAAGTACATTAGATATTTCTGATTTTTATTTTCAGTAAAATGGCACACATTTTTTCAAACCAGTTTTTGCTTTGTAATTATAGGGTACTGTGTAGGATAATTGCAAAAAAATCATTGAATCAACTATAAATTATGTTAATAACACAACAAAATATGGATAAAGTGAAGGGATCTATCTTAACACTTTCCATAGGCACTCTATATCTAGCTTGAGGAACTCACATTTTAGAGTAATATTGCACTGCCAATTTCTGGTAACATGGATCACTGCGTATAGGTCTAGTTAGACCTGCTTGAAGTCCTAATCAGAGATGTGGAGAAAACAGCTGTGCTGCTGTCTGGAGTAGCAGGGGTTCACATCCCAGCTGGCAGACTGTCTGACACTGGAGCTTCTGAGGGACACCAAGCGGACATTAAATAATATCCAACTCTTTGCGTTGTTTTCTTATCTCTCTAAAACTGTCACTCTCACACACTCTCATTGTCTCTCTCACTTGTTCCATCTTGTGTGATCTCCCTTTCTAATCTCTTCCCCGGACAGTGGATTCAAACCAAAGCAATAGGTCTGTCACACTGACTTGCTACAACGTGTGACTCAGGTCTTGAAGCCTGATAATCACACTGATCAAGGCTTTAATGAAGCGAGCCGTAATTGCTGCTAAATGATTGTAATTACACATAGAGTCACAGGTCTGTATTTACCCCTCCGCTTATCCTCTTCCTCTCCTCATCTTCCTCCTCCTCCAGGAAGGGGGAGAGCGAGGCAGAACGGGGAGGTAAAAAACACAATAGGCCTCAGGATGTTGACAGAAACACACATTTAACTTCCTGCTGCCTTCTGCTGTTCTGAGAAATATATTCCTTCCCTCTCTATCGCTCTCCTTTTCTATGTCTTTCCCTCTCGCTTTCTTTTTCTCTCACCCTCCCACTCTCTTTTATTCTTTTTCTCCCTCCCTTGCCTTCATTACCCATCCTTCTCACTCTCTCCCTTCAGCACTTCCTCTTAATTTCTTATTCACTCTTTCCAACTTTCTCTCTTAAGGTGAGTTATGACATGTCTTTCTCCTCTCTGTCAACACAAATCTCTGTGCTGTATTTCTTTTTGACCCTTCTTGTTCCCTCAAAACTGTATTGGAAATGTATTGTAGATTCTACCACTAAGTGAATAAGTGAGTTTTGTTGGTGACTTCAGAGCTGTGTTGTTGGGAGTAGCTAATAGTGCCTTTCTTCAGGGACCACCTGTGATGAGTAGGACTCGCAGGAAGCAGATGCAAAGTTTCACAAAGAGAAGTATTTATTTGTAGCTCTCCTAATGCTTGTCTTCAGAAGGTAGCAAAAACAATAAGTACAATGTATAAAGTGTTCTCAGCTCTAGAGCTATAGCTAATACTAAGCATCACATACAATGACTGACAAGGACGAGACAGGAACAAGAGGGGTATATACCCCTGGTAATGACACAATGGGGAGCATGTGTGTACTAACTAATGACAAAACAATACCGGATGTCACCTGATTAGTTTTGTAAAGGTGTTGGTAATATTTAACTAATTGAATCTGGTGTGCTAGTTCAAAGCTACAACAATTATGTGAAATGTCTGGAAGATTCCAAAGAGAGGACTGGGAACCCCTGATATAGAGTGTTTAAGACCTGAGGTTTCATCAATCATCACAGTATAACACCAAGTCAATTAAACTTCAGGGGTATCAATCTGTCCAGTTAGGAAGCATAAGTGATTGTAATTCAATGTCACCTGTTTGGTGCAAAAGAAAGTGACAACAGGTGCACTGGAGAGGCAACAGCAAGGCAACCCCCAAAAAAAGAATGGTTTTGCAGGTCGTGGCCACAGACAACTGCTCTGTCCTTATCCTTCCTGACTGATTCTTCTGTAGTTTTCAACCCAGCAGCAGGACCAGTATGTGCTCATTTGTGCGAGGAGGAACAGGAGGAGCACTGCTGGAGCCATACAAAATGACCTCCAGCGGGCTACTGGAGGGCATGTTTCTGACCAAATTGTCAGAAACAGACTCCATGACGGTGGCATGAGGGCCCGATATCCTCTAGTGGGACCTGTGCTCACAACCCAGCACCATGCAGCTCAATTGGCATTCGCCAGAGAACACCAGAATTGGCAGGTCTGCCATTGGCACCTCGTTCTCTTCACAGATGAGAGCAGGTTCACACTGAGCATGTGACAGACGTGAAAGAGTCTGGAGATGCCGTGGTGAACGTTATACTGCAACATTATCTAGAATGACCAGTTTGGCGGTGGGTCAGTGATGGTCTGGGAAGGCAAATGCTTGGAGGGACACACAGACCTCTACCTGCTAGCCAACGGTACCTTGACTCCAGTTAGGTACCGGGATGAAATACTCTGACCCATCGTCAGACATTACGCTCGTGCAGTGGGCCCTGGGTTCCTCCTGATGCAGGACAATGCCCAGCCTCATGTGGTCAGAGTTTGTAGGCAGTTCCTGGATGACAAAGGCATTGATGCCATTGACTGGCCCTAACGTTCCCCAGAACTGAATCCAATTGAGAACATCTGGGACATTTATGTATCGGTGCATCCGACGCCACCAAGTAGCGCCACAGACTTTCCAGGAGCTCACTGATTCCCTGATCCAGGTCTGAGAGGAGATCCCCCAGGACACCATCCACTGTCTCATCAGGAGCATGCCCAGATGTTGTCGGGAGTGCATACAGGCACGTGGGGGCCATACACACTATAGAGTCACATTATGAGTTGCCATGATGAAATTCACAAAAGTTGGAACAGCCTGTGATTTCAGTTGTTTACTTTGATTTTTGGTGTTTCAATCCAGCCCTCAATCAGTTGGTGATTTTGGTTTCCATTGACCGTTGTTACGTAATTTTGTTCTCAACGAATTACACAATTTAGAGTAAAGATTTTGAACTTTAATATATTTAGTTCATCAAGAATCGATGCGTGTTTTCAGTGTTCCCTTAATTTTTTTGAGCAGTGTATATTCACTCAAGGGAGCACCACGTACCACTGTACCATCGTTTGAGAACCAGCGTTTTAGAAGATTAAATTGTGGTCTACAATATTACACTATTTTTTAAATTGTGTTCTAAAGCGTTACACTAGAATTTCACGGCTGTATGCCATGTTTTTTTAACATATTATTTACATGCTACAACCTACTGTATCTGCACAAATTACATTGTACTTGAACATGCATGTGCTGTCAACAAACTGAGCACCCTATGGGACTTGGGAGTGCAATGTAAAGGAGCACATGACGTATGTAGAGTAGCTGGATTTTTACGGAGCAATCTGTATGCAAATTCAAGATCAAGAGGATCAGCTTTTTCCCCCTGGGGGGTTACAAGTAGTAAAGATTACAATACAGTGGAAATGTTACTGTCTGATGGTACAAACACAAAGGTCTCTCTCGTTTTTCAATCTCTCCCTGTCACCAACCCTCCCCTTTCCCTTTCACTCTATCTCCCTCCCCTTATCTCATAGATGTACAATAACTGAAAGGGGAGGAGTTTCTCAGCTTCAGGACAAGTTTAACTCCATATTACAGTGTAAAGTCCTGAGGGCTTCAATTATATTAGTAAAAATCAGATTACAGAAGCAGCACGTCCCATATGTCTCTGTCAGGCAGTAATATGTTCTCAAGAGGAGATGACATTCATCAGAAACACTGTAATCTGTAGTCTGTAATCATGTGCTGGGGTGTCTTCTCTAACTACTTTCGATCTACAATAGCTCAACTATAACCCTTTCACAAATGACATACCACAGACCTCTACCCCTGAGTCCTCCATCAAAGCTTGCTTACCTAAGTCATCTTGAGCGTCTTTCTAAATTATCAAAATATCTGTCAACCAGTTATTATGCCTGACTACTCTACAGGGAGTGATTTATGAACAGAATTAGAAAAACAATTACATTTTGATTGTTAAACTGTCAAGCAGAGAAAGACAAAACAAACAACAGACAATAACAGACATTAAAAAAGTATGGTACCAAGTGGAAAATGGTCTAAGGCGCTGTCGTAGTACCAAGCTGTCCACCGCAGTCATAGTTTGAGTCTTGACTGTGCCACTGGCTGACGTGCAGTTGGGAGCTACACAGGACAATGCCTATTGGAAAAGCATTGACTGGGGTGGAGGGTGGTATCGTCAGCAGGGATTTCCTTGACCCGCAGTCTACTGACTCCAGCAGACGGGTTGGGTGCCTGCAAACTGATGCATTGGTCAAGGGAGTGTCCTCATGTGCTGATCTGACTGGTTGAATGTGGAGTGTTTAGAAAATAACGGCTTGGCGTAAGAGGCCTAGAAGGAAGACATGCCGTGATCATTGACTCCCAAACCCATTGGAAGTTGTGACGAGATGGGGTTGTAGATAAAACTGGACATCATAAAATGTTGGAGGAGAGGACATTTTACTTTAAAAGAATTCTAAAATATTTTACTTTTTTCCATTTGTTTACTCTAACTCATCCCTTTGCCACCTTTACTCACCACAACCAACTCTTGCCTCCACAAAAGCTGTGCTCTCAGAATACATTCCACCCATTCTTTCTCACATGTTCTAAATTTGGCAATCATCCCTCGTGTTCCAACCATTATGATAACCACGCATTGTCAACAGCCCTGGTAGACAATTCCCTATGGTAGTGGCAGTGAGTGAGTGAAAGATTATGATTACAGCTGTGCAAGTGTGTGTGCATAAACGTGTGTGCGTCTGCGGTTATGATTACCCTGTGATGTGTAGTGGTTGGAAAAAGTGAATGCACATGACCAATAGAGTTGCATTAGTATCCTGCACAACATTATACAACATTAAATGTATTTTATTCACTGCCTTTTTGACACACAATGCAGAGCCAGCCCAACAAAGGCTATTTAAATAGATTTGCAATGCCTTGTACTGTTAAACGGTTGGATCTGAAATGACTTGAGCAGCGTGACAGATTAATTTACGATGTGTTCTAATGGGGAAAGTATGGATTCGTCTGTATGCTTTCGGAAGGCCCTGGCCACCGGGTCGATGCAATTTGCTGTTTGGTCACACAGATGCAATGAAAATCCCATTGAAATATGAAACATTTTGCGACATCAACATCTTGCTGGACAAATTATGAGCAAAGACACCCAGACTTTGTGTCTTAATCCTACAGAAACATGGGCACACATCCAAACACATACACACACAGAAACGTTTGGCCATATTCCCATCTTTCTGGGATACTCTTAATGACAGTAAATAAAACCAATTCTACACTTCTCTTAAAATAATTAACTGACTTCACAATATAATGAACCGAGGAAAGGTACCAGTGAATGTAGTGAACTGGAATCAAACATCAGTATTTTCCTAAATGAGTCCAAATTGCTCATATTCAAACACTTGCAAATGTCTCTAGGAGGGGGTTTTCCCTGTGCCTTTGTCTTTATAATCTATAGGTGTTAAGAAGCACTTGAGTGAGGGCAATTCTTTGTTATCTATAGGTGTTAAGAACCACTGACTAAAATGAGAGCAATTCTTTCTGTATTGAAGTGTCTGATCTCAGCAAGATACACACAACCATTAGACATCTTTTGGACAAAATATTTGACAGTTAAGGCATCACATTTCAGTAATTTAGAAGATGCTCCAATCCAGATCAAATTACCATAGTGAGTGCATACATTTTCATAAAAAGATGTTATCAATGTTGCCCCTATAGGCCATTTTTAGAGGTGTGTTTTCATCCAGAACTATGTTCTGGACGAAAATTTACATAAATCTGGAGTAAAAGCTCAGCTGAATAGGGATCAGTTCAACCATATTGATAGAATCACACTCAATATAATAACAGCAATACTGGTCTTTGATAAGTCTAAATGGAGTTACGAACGTGCTGTAAGCTCACTCCAAAGCTAGCTTGGGATTTCACAGATGGGTCTATACAATTGGTACCATTTGTATTACTCAAAATGTTGAAACATTGTCAAGGAGGATGGTCCCATGTGTTGGAAAGCAAAGGGATACCATGTGTATGGCCAGGCGAACTCAGTGGAGGATGCTAAAATGAAAGCGTTTGACACTGGTTTCACTGGTGCGGTGACCCGGATTGGTAAATTGGGCAGAATTTAACGACCGTAAGCTCACTCCACAGCTATCTTGAAATGTCACCAATGGGGCTATACAATTGGTACCTTTTGTATAGCTCAAAAGGTTGGAATATTGTCAAGGAGGGAGGGCGGGTGTTGCGAAAAAGAGGACTGCAAGTTTGTGCACATTGCAGGGCCAGGCAGACTGTCAGTGGAAGAAACTAAACTGTAAGTAACAGCACGTCGACGTAGGTGTCTTAAGCAGTAAATAGCTTTTTGAGTGCAAGACTTAGCACTCTTTCACTTAGTTTTGTGAAAAACAAATTTATGTTTAACCTTCCCTTTTGTGCTGGATGTTTAATATGTAATATGTAGAATCATTATCATACCTAACTATCATCCAAGTTTGAAAGTGAATGGTTTTAATGACATAGGAAACACACTGAAATGACTTAGAGCATCATTTTAAAAATGTTTCTCTTTTGGCTAAACATTGCCATTTTTACAGTCACTGGCTAAAAAAAACATTCAGGCAGAGGGTTGTGGTGCTATGCTATACATACAAAAAGTGACAAACATGCTTATTCCTACTTTAATTGGACAGTTAATATTGGACACTTATTAGTGAATTCATTATATTGTATCTAAGCTGCTACTATTTTCAGGGTACATTGCAAATTTCACCTCAGAAAGATGCAGTAAAAGATTCAGCAGTGCAACTCACTTTCCCACCAGGCAAAGTGTTCAATAATGTAACAGCAGGGTCTTGTTGGGGCTAAGTCCCACTCAAACTCCCTCAGTGAGCTATCACAGAGAGGGATGGCTTGTGTATGTGTCTGTGTGTGTTTTAAGGGAAACTTAGCTTCTGACTTGAATAGCCCCTCAAAGGCGCCCAGAGTCAGAAACTGTTTCTGATTCTCTCTGCCCGGGTCCTTGGACAGGACTTGAATCAAGATGGAAAGGAAGGTTTTTCGTTAGGCCACTACAGAGAGGGACATGGTTGATAATCACAGAGCCACAGAGAATGAGAGGTATGGAGGCCAGGCATACAGTGGAGTGTTGAGAGGGGAGAACATACTATGAATGTGATGAACAGCTTAAGTCTCTAATAGACTGCTTTGAGCATGTCAGAAAAACACAAAAAGGAAGGAGGCGTTTTAGGACCTGAGGCATTAGGAAAACAGCGTTGCTTTCCAGAACACAGATCTAGTTCAGATTCGTCATTCTTTCAAAATAGACATGACAACATTTACTTGAATTTCAGCTTGTAATAATAAACACGCACATACCGTAGGCTTGCACGCACACACCGCGAAGTGTACTCAAGTGGATTCTCATATATTCCCAGCCACACCCACATTCACACAAGCCGCACACTGCGGGTGGATCAATGTGCAAGTGTCCTCTGTATAGGCAACATAAGAGCATCAACAACAAAAAAACACACACATTATTATTATTATACAGACCCTATACAGAGATTCATCCAGAAAGGTAATGTTTCTGGAGAGCGGATGGATTGAAAGTGTCACTGTTGCGCACAGTGAAAACTACAAAATAGACGAAGCCTACTAGAAAACGATCTGTACATCAATCAAATGTTAACAAAAATAAATAATTTCGTAGCAGGAATGCAGTTCAAAAACGCGCATCCAAAAGATGTGATACCGACATTTCAGCTTTCTATCTTCTCATTCAAGCGTAGCCTACCAGTTATAGCAGTCCCACCCAAAACCCCTCCACTGTCAGTGCGTCTCTCCCGTCCATTTCATTTAGCTCATAACGCGCGGCCGCTCAAAATTGAACAGCAGTTAAGAAAACCTGCTTCGTGATGTTGGTTGTCAAATTTGAAATTGAATGTGTTGATCATAGTCGCTGTCAAACACGAGAGTACTCCGCAACAGACGAAAAGCCGTGGGATATTTGTCCAAGTGGACATGTTTCTATCCGCCCACAACTGACCACTGCGGATAGCAGAACTTTCAAACAATGATGCATTAAAGATCTTGGAAATGAACAACAAAGTTGCACGCTCCAACAGTGTTAATAACTCACCTGCAGGAGACCGTGATCTCTACTTTAGTGGCGGGAATGTTCCCGGTGATCGGGTCGAATTCGTACACCGAGGCCATGTCCTCCAGCTTGTCCATAACGTCCCCCTCCATGGGCGCGAGGGCGAGCGCGCAGGGCGGCTCGGGACCGATCCGTGACTCGCACAGCCTGGCCCGGGTCGAGCGCGTGTTGGGTGGTGATAGTATCGTGTCCCCCCTCCCGGTGGTTAGAGAAGACAGGTCGGAGTTCAGATCACACGCCAGCCACCCGTGATGAGATCGGGGGAGACAGAGAGAGAGAGAGAGAGAAAGAGGGAGATAGAGGGGTGAGGGGGAGTGAGAGAGATTCAGGGAAACCGGACACCAAAACCCTTTCCTTGAAGATGAAGATACGCACTTGGCGTACTGGTCATAGATGGTACAGTTTTGGTTTGGAAGACCCTGAAAGTAACCTGCCGCTCTACCGCGCCAGCTACAGCTGCTTCCGCGGCATCGCTGACATCAGGAAGCACATAGCAGGAGAGTAGCCTTGACCTGCTCTCTGTGCTTCAAGAGGAGCTCTACTCCAGCGGCCAATGAGCGCAGTTCGAGCAGACCGGAGACTGAAGAAAGAAAACGGTTTCCATATGAATACTCCTCCTTCCTCCTCTCTCTCTCTCCCTCCCTCCTTCCCTCAAGTCATTCCACGCGGACGTTCCCAGCCCAGCCCATGCCCGCGTTTTGGCTTGATACGTATCTTACAGCTGGTCTCCTTTTTGCTCCTCTCACAGTTCCAAGTGTTGTGGACATCCGTTTAGACACACGGAAACAGATGTGGGTGGAATAAACATCGTTTTTCTTGGCGTGGAAGATAACACAATCGGATCATTTCTGTCAGACTTTAATTTTGCAAAGCACCTTTATTTTAAGGGGGATGCTAAACTCCTACATTCTATAAGTCCCACCCTAAGGGAAAACAGAATACGAAACATCTGCTTTTTAGATATCGATCTATTGCCGTTACATAAATATATTTTGTGAGAGACAAAAGACAAAGACAGTAAGAAAGAAAGCGAGAGAGAATGTTTAGAGCGACATTGAAAAATGCGCGTCGTTTCAGCACCACGGACAGCTCATGCTTTTCGGGGCTGTTTGTGCTCCCTTTCTAATGCGATTCTAAATGATACGTGATACTCGATTAACAAAGTAAATCTGCTGGCAATTAGAAGCCACAGAGGACAGTAATGTTGTTCCAAGTGTAAAAGTTGCCCTCAACCACAATATTGGTATCTTATTCTCTCTCCACCTCCCGCATACCTTCTCTTAAGCTCACTCACTCACACACACACACTCACTAGCGGAAGACGTGAATATTAGATGTTTATTTCTGTTTGAAAAACCTCTAAACATTGAACTGCAACAACATTTGAACCGTAACACATTATTTTGGCCAATTATTCCAGCTGCTGAATATAAAATATTACAATGGAATGATACCATTTTGGTATCCTAAAATTTTAGGGACTATTTTACCCGCTGTAATTTCTCTGATGTGTATGACCATACACTCAAATTAAAGATGAGAGTTTGCACTTTAATCCAAAGTCATTGTATATTGCAAATTGCTGAAATACAGAGCCAACAAACTTCAAATGTGTCATTGCTTAAATGCTTTGAGTTCACTGAATGGCTTGAAAACTAGCCACTAGAGGCAGTTTTGAGTGCCATAACATTTAAATTTTCTTATGGCTTGCAAGGCATTGTAGACATGGACAGGGGATTGGTGGTTGAGCCTCTAAATTAGAATCCTAAGATTATAAATTCAAAACCTCAAGGATTAATGTTGTTCTTAGTACACAGGTTTTAAGCCTTTCCCAAACCCAGACCCTTACATTTACCATTCAGAAGGTATACCTAACCCTTAACTTAATACCTTAACCTAATCTTTTTGAGTTTTCACTTAATCTATAGACGTTTTTCTCCAACTGGGCAAAAATAGAAAACTACCAGGTGCAGTGAGATCTCTTTGCTTACACACACATACACACAGAAATACACTCATTTACTCACACACACACCCTAGGGAAGTAAAGTGACGCTGTCAGGCAGAGAGTGATTGTTTCCCCCACTCTAGTAGGAAAACTCTGTGCTACCAGTTTTTACTAAGGGTCTCCCTGAAATCAATTTACACCAAAACACTGGCTCACGCTTGTTTCGGCAGCCGGCTGATAGTGGCAACCCAACCTCTTTCTATCTGTCTCTTATTCAGAGATAAACACAACTCAGGTATCTCAACAAATACTGTATATAAAAAGATAACAAATTATTTCCTCCATGTCCCTCTTTTTCTCTCTCTTTGCATGCTGCAAGCATGAGTGCATGCTGGGTGTTGTGTGTGCGAGTACAAGTGCTGTGTGGGGTTTGTTTTTGTTTTTGGGGCATTTCTTCCTTTTTCTGCATGGTTCATTTATTTTCAGTGGTAGAATACTTAGAAGTGGTATAATATTTCTTGTTAGAGTTGCCCTGAATTTGGTTGGAATGGTGACCCACTTTGAGGCATCGTACTAGTCTCTTCAGCATGGCCTCAGGTGTGTTACTGAAGCTATTGTCACTGTGGAGGAAGATCTTCTCGCCGTAGGGAGAAAAGGTAGGGTATGAACATGTTTCTTATGCGTCGAGGATGTACAAGGTGCTGGTGTTTTTTTCTTAAGAAAGAGCATTTTATCAATCAGATGGTTGAGCATGGCATGCTTCTTCAAGTCACGCTGCTTTTTTCTCTGCCTACGCAGATTCCAATTTTCATTCATTCATTCGAGTATGCCACCATTCATTCCCAATAAACTGTTGTAGAGTAAGTTATTGCATTTTGGGAAGTTTGCAAGTTTAGAATTGACCCGCTGGGTTGTAAACACCCGGAAGTGGAAAAGGTTATGTCATTTCAGTGACAAGTGTTCATGTCTTTGGACTCACCTAAGCAAACTTTGGATACCGGCTGTATAGAGCTGCATAGGGCTAGTTTAGGTCGTCAACAGTGTTTTGAGTATGAGGATGTTGGCCATAAGCGGCATGTTTGTCTTCATAGGAAGAAGGCGGATGGTGGGACGCTGGCCGTTCCTGTAATGTCTGGGCCCTCTAATGTAGGGAAAGGCAAGCTGACAGTGTTAGAGCAGCCACAAGCACACACTGCTGATGAGGTGGTTAGCGCTGAGGGCACTGCAGACTGTAGAGCTACCAGAGGGGAGCGCAGCGTCTGATGGGCCACAGACTGACTGTTGTAGGAGGTAAGGGTGCTTGAGGGGAGACATTTTCCCAGACTAATGTGGGTGTAGAGGCCTACTGCTAGTGGTGGGGTACAGGAGGGTGTCAGGGGGAGCTAGTTTCCCAACAGTGGAGGAGACACCCAATAACACTGGGACAACGCGTGGTGAGGTGTGTGGCAGTCAGGGGAATGTGGTCTTTCTTTAAGAGCATCAGGAGGAGGATCTGGACATACCTGATACCCATATCGACATGGTAGCAGTTGGCGACAAATCACCCTACGCACTGTATAAGGCTGACAGGTGCTTAGATCAGACTTTTGGGAAACCTGTTAAATTAGCTGATTTTTTTGATGACACTTGTGAGGTCTGCCCTGGTGTTACAGAAGATGAGCTGAGTGTGAAAAAGCGTTTCCACTGAGAGGAAATTTGTTACTGCAGTCAACGACAGCTAAAGGTATTGGGAAATGTGGTAAGGTAAGGTTAATTGAAAATTAAAACAATGATGATTTATATGCCTCACAGGGTGTCTTTCTCTTTGTCTGATTTCTCTGTGTGCTTTTCTGTGTTTTCTCTCTTTTTTCTAATATGGAGGTGCTTAGGGTTGGTTGTCTTAATATTAGTGGGGGAAGAAATAAGAATAAGAGGGCTTGGGTATTAGAAGTAATTAAACAGAAAAGGCATAATGTTGTTTTTCTACAGACTACACACAGTGATTATGCTTTTGAGGTTGACTGGGGTATGTGTTGGGAGGGCACCACGACGCAGTCATGGTACTAATTTCAGTGCTTGGGTGGCTGTTTTGTTTTCCTCAGGCTTAGGGGTGACTGTGTTATCCACAACAGAGATTGCTTAGGGTCGGTTTTATTGGTTAAGGCAAATGTTATGGGCATTTTGTTTCATTTTTTGAATGTTAGTGTCCCAAATGAAGGTACAGAATGTATTGCTGTTTTTGATCAAATAAAGGAAACCTTAAGACAGTGGGACAAAGAAGGGTGTCTGGTTTTTTACTGTTGATTGCACTAGGGAGGAACCACACCTGCAGTCAGCTACTTGTCTGTCTGGTGTATTTACTGAGTTGGAGCTTTCTGCTGTTTAGGCAGTATACATGGCTGAAAGTTTATTATGGGCAAGTCAGTTCAGCAAGGTTAGACAGGTTACATGTCTCTGAGCACTACTGTGGAAGGACTGTGGGGTGTGATATTATATGGTGATATTCATACCACCATGTCGTTCCTGTTGATGTTCACTGTTGATATTCACCCTTTCCATGAACGTCAAGCACTTGTCTGTATTTTCATGTCAAGTTGTTGCAAGACACGTTTGCTATCACGTAAAAGATCTTGAATATCGTTGACCGTAGCGTTCTTCAATCACTTGCGATGCGAGGCCTAGAGTGGGTTCGAAGGTCATCTTGTAAACTACTTGTGAACATCTCACGGGTAATGAGCTCCCAGCTATTTCAGACTAGCAGGTGGTCGAGGTGGTCCTTGTGTACACAGTTGCCAACACCAACAGTTGTTCGCGGTTGCCTTTCTCCCTCTCTCTGATTCCTGTTGTTTCAGTCACCTAATTACTGTATTTCTGCTCAGCCTGCGTCATTGCAACCAAAAATACAGCTTTCTGGAAGCAATTTAGAACAAAAAAAATTGCACAGGGCTGTCGTCAAGGACAGTTGACGTCCCTAACAAATACAGATGGGAATTTCTCTTAATTAGTCAGGAATCTAATGGACAAAACGGTCAGTAACAACATTCTCACAACTGTATTGTATCATTAAAATATACGGCTAAAGCCTAATAAATGAGAAGCAGTATTGATTTGGCTTCTACAATACAAATCCTTCCCCTGCACTGGGTATTTAAAGTGTAAATAGACTGTGGTGCTAATTTAAAAATAGCTTAGTCATTTTCAGCTAGGAATGGGCCATATTGATCAAAGTATATAACTTGGACTCTTCCAGAATCTGCGTCCTAAATGGCATTATTCCCTATAAAGGGCATTACAGACCGTATGATAAAGGGATAAAGGGATACATCTGGATTTTGGAAATGATGAAAAGGTAACATGTAGTTCAGTTGGTAGTTTTTCAGGGGGGCCAGTAAACAACAAATATGAAAGAGTTTGCAGTCACTCTGGATAACCGTGTCTGCTAAATGTCTGTGTGATATGGTATTTTAGAGTCCGATAAACTTGAGGATTATATGTTAAGGTACCTATGTCTACTATGAAGGAAGTTAGAGGTAGTCTTGGGAGTCAATGCTTACTATGCCAAGTATGACCAGTTATTGGGCTAGTAAGTAATCATTAATGCTAGTTGGCAACTGTGCTAGTTAGCAATATCCTTCACAGCACACAGGTATAAGGGAAATTGATAATGGTCCTTTTTAGCCAAATCATGAAGTTTCCCTTTAATGCTTGAAATTGGTGCCTTAAAGATGAGTAAGTTACAGTGAGGTGTTTTGATCCTCACTGTTCTTACCACAGCAGTGTGCTGTTAGAAACACAAGGTCTTGCCCCTTCACATAATAGCCAAGGTGGATGATTTAACTTGAAACAAACGCACGCACGCACGCACGCACACACGCACACACACACGCACACACACACACACACACACACACACACAGCCTCGCCCTCATCAGATACTAGAGAAGGGATAATGTTTTACTGATCCAACATGATCAAAGGTCCTTCTCCACAGGACACGCCCTTACATCACCCAGTCTCTCTGACTTTCACTGCAGGAGAGCGTTTGTGACGGCAGGACTAACAGGCAAGTGTGGTGTCTGAAAGAAAAAAAAACACGAAGAAAGAAGCCTTCTGTTTTTTAAACTCCCATTAGACGCTGCCTAGGGAGCAGCTACTCTTCCTGAGGTCCAAGAGGAGTTTGTTTTCCTTGTATATCCTGCGGGTGTCTGTTTATTTACTCCTGTGTGTTTTTATATCAGTGTGCTCAAGACTGTCTTTCAAATAGGAGTATTATAGCACATCTACTCTCAAGGCAGCTTACTATTTTGGACAGCACCATGGAGGAGTTGGCGTTCTACCCAGCGGTGGCGTTGATCTACTTCTTCGGTGTGCTGCGTGCCAGTCAGGAGGACCGGGTGGAGCTGGCAGAGAGTGCCAGCGTCAACGTCTTCTGTCTGTTTGTCCTGGCACAGCCACTCTGCCTGGTGGTGGGGCGCTACACTGGCATGCTCATGTATCTCATCACGGCCCTGGTGTCCTACAACTTCCTTCCATGGAAGGAAACAGGAAATACAGCAGTCACAGGCCAGGAGGATAGTCGAGAGAAAGAAGGAAAAGAGAAGAAGAAAAAGACAAAGTAAGGAAGAAGCACACGGCCGCAGAAAGTGTGGGGTCAGAAAAGGAGACAAAACGAAGCAACTCTCATCACCGAACTGATAACGTACAATAAGGAAGAATTCATGTCAGAGATCGCGTAGAAACCAAGAAGCCCCACTCAGAGACCCACCTTTATTGTTTTAAACCAGACTGGGACAATCCAGTCTGCTAAATTTACCACTCTCCACCCCCACCTCAGTCTGCTTATTGAACCTTCACCCCCACAGTGGAGTTACATGTAGGTGGGGACAGTAAAACAGGAGGCTCCTTCCCTCCCAGATGAGATGTCTCTCTCTGAGGCAACCAATCTGTGGGGTGGGGGCAATAAACAGACCGGAGTGGACCCACACCGGACAAAAAAATGTGGGGGTGCGTCCAGTTTTTGTGTATATTCATACTGAAGAACTTTGCTAACATCTTTGATACTGTTTTTAGTTGGATTATGGAAGAAAATCCCTCATAGCAGTCTAGCAACAGGAGCCGGATGGGTTATATTATTCATTTTAACTGTAGAATTTAGAATTAGAAGTCTTCCAAACTTGAGTTGGATCATTGAAGTAATCAATCCTGTTGCTGGAATGCCACAGATCCTGCAGGATTATCTCAGTACTAAACACCACAACTGAGCTACTTAGTTCATGGATGAGTTCAGTGATAGCCTAAACTCAACTCAACTGGTCTTCCAGGTTGGTTACATCCCCTGATTTACTGGGATGTGCCTCAGTGAAGTGTCCGGGATTTATCAGCCAACTACGACAGGTAATGACTGAGTGGCTACCACACTAACACTGCACCGTGATTGGTTGATTGCCCCAGCTTTGATGGGGGTTACAGGTGTTGTTGGCAGGCAGACAGGCAGGCAGAAAGACAGTGCAAGAGATAGATAGATTAGATAGATAGATTAGATAGATTAGATAACATAGATAAGACAGATAGATAGATAGATAGATAGATAGATAGATAGATAGATAGATAGATAGATAGATAGATAGGCTGTATTGTGAAATCGATTTTCAGTATGGTATGGTTTCAATTTCTCTTTGGGCTCCTTTACGCTTTTGTAAATCAACTGTATAAATAAAAAAATAAACGGTTCAACTTGTCTATGATGTTTTCACTGTCAATCACGCTTCGTCTTATTCAGTAAGTTTTCATCCAGCAATTTTAAAAAGGTCTTATTAAGGTTTTGAACATAATCTGATTAGTAATACCAGTATTTTATTTATAGTCTTATATGGAATGTAAGCTTGCAAGATCAGGATGTTTCATTCGAGGCTAGTAGATTAAACAAACAATACTTCATCAGGCATATATAATGTGTAATGTGTAAAATACAAATATACCTATTTAAATAAGCATGTAGGTGAACCTAGGCCTTGTGTTTACGATTCCATGAAGATAACATCTAACACTCTACCAAGGTTAAATCAGTCTTTACAGTGCTGAGATGTAGTTTCCTTTTGATCTTTTCAGTTCAACAGTTAACTAACCGGGATCCTTAAGATACAGAGGGATTAAGCCCAAACCCCATGATGTTCAGTTTTGTGCTCAGCCTTTGTTCTCTGTATAAACCTATAGGCACTGCATACGTGTTGTGTATTTGATGATTTATTACAGTCTTTCAGCTCCATGTATGTGGATTCTCTCCTTCTTTCTCTTTAGACTGTCTTCGCTTTCGCTCTGTTTTTCACTCCTCTCTCTGAATTTAATTCAATAGACTTTCTTAACCTGGCAAGTTCAGTAATTTATGTCATGAAAGTGTACATACCAAAAAAATTATAGCAATAGCCAGTCTCCATGAGAGAAATGTTCCTTGGATTGGAATGAAAAAACTAAACAAAGAAGTAAATAGTAAATTGTTCTTTTAAAGCTTCATCTTTTTTTTATCAAATGCTTTATTGACAGAGTCGAACGCAAAGTGCAGCATACTTTATAAAGCACTACTGCATTATGTGCATCAGAGGCAGCAGCTTAGACCGCTCAACCACCCTGGGCCATGGTATATTTATACATTTCTCTATCTGTCCCTCAGGCTGCGGTAGGAGACTTCTAGGCTGGACATGTTGAATATTCACCCAGTAAATAATGTATAGTTTTCAATTCTTAGTGATGACTTGGTAAAGAAAGCTACTTTTTGGTCTGAGTGTCTGTCGTACCATTATAGGAAATGCAGCTCCGTCTCCATCTCTCCCCGGTAACAGAGGGGGCACAGTCTTTCTGTCTTTTATTGTGCTTTATTATTTTCTCTCCGTCTGCCTCTGTCTCTCACACAGTTCCCCGCTGCTGTCAAATGAAATCCCTCCACTCCACCACATATAGGTTGTCTCATCTCAGGGCACTCCAGTGCTCCTCTTACATTCCATCACTCTCTCCCACCACCCCCATCTCACCCTTTCAAACCTCTCTATCTTCTTATTTATACTGATCTCTCTCTCCCCATCTATCTCTGATTTACTCCCTATTCAACCCATTCTCTCTCTATTCATTTCGCCCCCTCTCTGTGTCCTAGACCGTCAGTGTTTATCGTCCGTTCCAAGACCCCTAACAGCCAGGGGAGTAGGAGGGCCGGACAGGGGAAATCAGCTGAGAAAGGCACTCAGAACTACTCTAACCATCTAACTGCCCTGAAAGGCCAAGGCTGAATACATCTCCGACAGTTATCTGCTCAAAAGGGCAACACTTCCAGAGAGAATTGAGATTTCACTTCAAAAGAAGCCAAAGAGAGTGCCTCCAGAACCAGAGCCAAGTTCCAAGTGACCTAAGCTGGTGTGCTTCCCCTTAAAAACCACACAACCATGGAATGCAACCCTGAGATTGAGATGCTCGAGAAAAACTGACTAGGCTCAAAATGTCCAGAGCAAAGTTGCCCTGTCTCAGCACCAGGATTGGAATGTATGCCCTATGCTGACTGAACAGTATCAATGACACATACAGACAAGCATCTTGCAGAGAGCTGTGACCTCATGAGCAAGTACCAAAATCCAAGAGACTACTGAAGGGTTAAGACTACTTTGAAGATTTTTTTTTTTAGATACAGCCGGTTGCCAGTCCCTGCCCTAGGGCAACGTGGATGCTAACTATTCGCTCGTGCATCAACCGACAGCACAATATGCTCTAGGCTGGGAACTGTGACATTATTGCAATAAAATCTCAAAACTGTGTGAAGTGATGCCCAGCATACCGCAGAGCAGATATTGGTCACAGTCAACCCTTTGAACGGTGCCCAAGATGGTGCTACACCCCTAGTGATGTGAGATCGCGCCCTGGAGCGCTTTGCTGTCACCATGGAGATAGCCTCGGTTACCCAGTGAGCCAGTCACTGCTTAGACAGCACCCTGCCCCAGAACCATAACTGGAACCTTTGGGTCAAGTCTGAATGCTTCCCAATGCCTCTGTATGTATGCATATTATATATATATATATATATATATATATATATATACAGCTCCGGAAAAATGAAGAGACCGCTGCACTTTTTTATTTCCTTTCCAAAAAAGTAAAAAAGGAAGGTTTTGTGTGAGGAACAGAAGGGTTAAAATTAAGAGACCACTGCAAATTGAACGCTTCTGTTCCTCACTCAAAACTTTCCTTTTCAACTTTTTTGGAAAGGAAAGAAAAAGGTGCAGTGGTCTCTTCAATCATTTAATCAATCAATCAAATTTATTTATAAAGCCCTTTTTACATCAGCTGTTGGGGGGGGGGGTCAGCAGAGTGGCAGCTGAAATCGTCAGGTATCGTCTTCATCCGCAACACAACCAGGAGGACTTTGGACAGGGACAGCAACGAGTCTTTCAAGCCTGGTACTCCGCAGGTGTGGGCCAAGACCTCATGTCTTCCTAAGTTTATAACAGCAGGAGTCAGGGAAAATTTAGAAAATGCATTCCTTAGATCGATTTTTTTGGAAAGGAAAGAAAAAGGTGCAGTGGTCTCTTAATTTTTTCCAGAGCTATATATATATATATATATATATATATATATATATATATATATAAGGTTTTTATTTTTCATTTTTCCCCCTTGAAGATTTCAGTTTGATTTTTCAATTGACTTGTTCACATTATAGGTCACATTAAAAGTGGACAAAGTTCTGACATGATTTATCTTTGTCTCGTTCTTTTACATCACAAAAACCTGGCATTTTAACAGGGGTGTGTAGACTTTTTATATCATCATATAGCATCAGAACTGGACCACGGAGCAATGGAAGAAGGTGGCCTGGTCTGATGAATCACGTTTCCTTTTACATCACGTGGATGGCCAGGTGCGTGTGCGTTGCTTAACTGGAGAACACATGGCACCAGGATGCACTATGGGAAGGAGGCAAGTCGGCGGAGGCAGTGTGATGCTTTGGGCAATGTTCTGCTGGGAAACCTTTGGTCCTGCCATTCATGTGGACAGGGCTTGACATTGGCACCCGCCAAATGCGGGTAGAATTTCGCTGTGGCGTGTAATGCAGTCACTCTTACTAGCCACTTTGGCGGGTGGCATTCAATATACCTATACACAGGGTTTTTCCTGCATTCAAAGCTCAAAGGCAATAGCCTTCCCAAAATCTTGCACCGCCTCTGTGTTGGCATGGTAAAACACAGTGGCGGTCTTTAGCCCTGGGCGTCCGTGGCTATAGCCCCGGATCTCAAATGGAACAAAAATAATAATAAAAAAATATCCCCTTATGTATTCATCTATAATTCCGATCGCGCATTATGACAATGTAGACCTGCAGGCCGCTAGCGCGTACGTCGAAATTTTCCGCGTGTATATTCATAACTCTGTACTTTCTGTACGCGGGGCGGAAGGGTGCGCTAAACCCCGAATGTATTGTGATCCTAGCGACGCCTCTGGAAAAACATGATTTTGCTCTCATATATAAAACACCAGCGAAACACTGCAGCTAAAATGACGGTAGGAGGAAATTTTTCCATATTGAGTGTTACCAGGTGGGGTGTGTTTCCCAGGCAATTGGGCTATTTTTAATGGGCTTGAGCGGGGCGATTTTTTTCTGGAGTCTGGGGCAGAATACTGTTTACGGTCAATGAAATCTGGCAACCTTGCATACAGGACCACTCAGGTCCAGAAATCACAGAGATGAGTAATGTCGGGAAAACAAGTGGATCCCAGTTTTCTTTTACACCCAAGCATGTCAACATATTCCATTAAAACGTAATGACCTCAAACTACATCTAATCCGCTTAACATTTTTTTAAAAACTTTTCAGGTGACTTCTAGTAGTTTAAAATTACAGATTTGTTTTTAAAGAAAGATCGCGAGACAAACGAAGATGACTGGTGAAAAGACCATCAGATTAGGGTATGTACTATTACGAAAACATTAGGCTATATATGCAATATATAGAGTAAAACATATATAATTAACATATTTAAGTTACTAACAATGTAAACATATGGACGTGAAGACGGTGGATCAGCGACAGCAGCAGGGCCTATACAGTTGAAGGAAGTCAAGGAAGGTTAACGATGTGGCGTCAAGGCAAGGATGGGGAAAAATAACTTGACAAGGCTGTAATAAATACAGCTCTGTTTCGTTTTTTATGCAAGTTTATATTAACAAGAACATAGCATAACAAAAATAGACAACAATAATATTGACTGCGATTAATTATAAAGGTGATGCGCGATTTCATATTTCATTTTAAATAACATGTTAATAGTTCTAGGTTGTGTTTAGAATAAATATATTGCTTGCATATTTTGGTTGATCTTAGGGAGGACATTGTAGCATGCATTAGCTGCTCAAGTGGACATGGACAACAGGGCAGAATTAACACTTAATAGTTGTCTTTTTCAAGTGTGTAGCCACATTATATAAAGTATTTTATATAATGTGAGGGGTGTCTGGTAGAGTGGGGTACCACCTTTGCCTAATAGTGACTGAACCAGTGAACAAGACAGGCTAAGATGTAGCACACCATAGTCAAATGTTATGAAATAAAACGTAATTCCCCAACAACCAAAATGGTGGCTAGTAACTTTGGAAAAACTTTGGCATGTTGTCTTTGTGAAACCAAGTTCATAATTTTAAAAGGCTTTGTGATCATTAGAAAACACTTTTGCAATTTTGTTAGCACAGCTGAAAACTCTTGTGCTGATAAAGAAGGAATAAAACTGGCCTTCTTTAGATAACCTGAGTATCTAGAGCATCAGGAATTGTGGTTTCGATTACAGGCTCAAAATGTCCAGAAACAAAAACCGTCTAGAGCAGAGTTGCAAAGAAAAAGGCATCTCAGACTGGACAATAAAAAGAAAATATTAAGATGGGCAAAAGAACACAGACACTGGACAGAGGAAGAACTCTGCTGAGAAGGCCAGCATCCTGGAATCACATCTTCACTGTTGACATTGAGACTGATGTTTTGCAGGTACTATTTAATGAAGCTGTCAGTTGAGGAGCTGCGAGGCGTCTGTTTCTCAATCTAGACCCTCTAACATATTTGTCCTCTTGCTCAGTTGTGCACTGGGGCCTCCCACAATTTTTATCCTGGTTAGAGTATGAGATTTTCAGTTTCTTGGCAATTTCTCACTTGGAATAGCCTTCATTTCTCAAAACAAGAATAGACTGATGAGTTTCAGAAGAAAGTTCTTTTGTTTCTAGACATTTTGAGCCTGTAATCAAGCCCACAAATGATGATGAAGATACTGAACAAGTCTACTGAAGGACAGTTTTATTGCTTCTTTAATCAGCACAACATTTTTCGGCAGTGCTAACAATCTCAAAAGGGTTTTCTAATGATCAATAAGCATTTTAAAATGATAAACTTGGATTAGCAAACACAACATGCAATTGGAACACAGGACTGATGGCTGCTAATAATGGGCCTCTGTTACATCTATGTAGATATTCCATTGAGAATCAGCCATTTCCAGCTACAGTAGTCATTTACAACATCAACAATGTCTACACTGTATTTCTGATCAATTTGATGTTATTTTAATGGACAAAAAATTTGCTTTTCATTCAAAAACAACATTTCTAAGTGACTCCAAACTTTTGAACAGCAGTGTATATACAATGCCTTCGGACAGAATTCATACTTTCTCCACATTAAATTGCGTTATAGACTTAAATTCTTATTGATTAAAAATATATTTTTGGCATTAATTTAAACACAATACTGTCATACTGTAATGTCGAAGCACAAGACGTTGTTCGAGATTTGTGCCAATTTAATGTATATGAAAAACTTAAATCTCATGTACATACGTTTTCAGACCCTTTCCCATGTCACTCCTAACTGAGTCAGATGCATTCTGTGTCCTTTGATCATTCTTGTGATTTCTCTAACTTAATTGAAGTCCATATACTGTAAGGAAAATTCTAATGTTTGGACATGATTTAGAAAGGCTTAAACTTGGGTACAGTATGTAAGGTCACGTCACATATCAGAGCAAGTCCAAGGGACATCTCTGTCGATCTCAGAAAATCGGGTCGAGCCCTAGATCTTGGGAAGGTTACAAAAAAGATATTGCATCGAAAGTCGCAAGGAGTGGGCTCCATCATTGTGAAATGGAAGATGTTTGGAACCACCAAGATTCCTTATATTGCTAGCCATCTGGTCAAACTAAGTAACCGGGCCAGAAGGGCCCAAGCTGTTGTATGCCCTGGGGTTGCTCCACACACTCCTGGACAGATATGACAGAGCTGTGTGATAGTTTCCATTCAGTGCAATGAAGAGTGGAGGAATCAGTGTGGTTAAGGCTGATCCGGGATTCTATCACTCAAGCCGTTATTGGCCTTGTAAGGCGGGATTTAATTTGGTATTCAGGTTGGGCGTGTGTTCTGCATGTGTGTCGTACCACAACCTGGACACTCCACGGCTCCATCTGCATACACGACTCCCCACTGGGGACCAGGGTTCAACAACTGTTTTCACTCTTCACTTCTTTGTCTCCACTTCACCTGTATTCCTTTGATTTCTACTGAGAATAAACCCCTTGAAAAATAAAAATCTATTAAATGAAGTAAGGAGTGACCACTCTACTTAAAAATAGGGGATGCCTTAGTCATCAAGGAATGTCTCTTGTGTAATCTGCTCTCTAAAATAGATGATATACTATTCATGGGAATATATCCTGTTATGCAAATCCAGATTTGTTTTATTTAGATGATATTCAGTGAATGACAGGACGTTGGTTAATGTGCCGTAAGTCTACTACAGTCCATTAATCAATCAGTTCTAGGGAAACTCTGGCTCTTGTATTCAAACTATATAATTAGATTAATTTATTTGGCAAAAACAAAGCCTGGCAAAGCTGAGTTTGGTGTGTAGACTGAATGACAAATATTTGTACTAACAAAGTTACAAAAAGGGAAAACCCAGCAAAAAGAGACTGACAGATCAACAAATGGAACAAGACGCCGCAGAGAGCAATAATAAAAATCAATGAAAATGTCATTAGCCATCCGTTCAAAAAAACAGTGAGACAGGGTGTTGTATGAGTATGCTAGTGTGTGTGTGCTTGACTTTGTGTGTGTGTGTGTGTGTGTGTGTGTGTGTGTGTCTGTTTAAGAGTTTGAGCGTGTGTCTTTGTGGTGAAATCTAAAACATTACATAGTTGGTTCCTACTACTCTCCGGCAGTAATGGCTGCCGTACATCACTGCGACAGAGCCTCCCGTGGAGAGGCCTCGACATGCTCTATCCAAACCCTTTAATGATCACAATCTGTACAGGAAATCAAGACCCAACAGAGTAATGCCGCCGCTGCTGCCACTAAGGTGAGATTAGGTGGGGGGGGAAAAGGAGAGTTGACGGGGAGATGGAGAGGACAGAAGAGATAACGCACGAGTAAGCATTTTAACCCCCTGGGTAATGGTGGTTTTCCCTTCTGAAAACTTGATAAACTGCTCTTCCATATGCATGCCTCTTCTTTTTTGTTTTGATTTTCTATTTCCTTTTTTCTTGCGTTCCCTCCCTCCTTCCTACCCTCTCTCTCACTCTCCAAGGAAATAAGAAGTTAGGCGTTGGCGTTTGTAAAAATCGTTTGGTAAACGGAAGGAGAAGGGGAGCCATCTATCGTGATTAGAGCCCCTAGTTGTTTGTTAGATCTTATCAGTGATGGTGCAGGAGGGGGATGGAGAAGAAGCGTTCCCATCCACCCAGGTCACAACCATGCTGCCCTGCTTCCACAAACAGGTCACGGAACACACACAGGAAATGTATCAAGTTCACTTTAAAAAAAAAACAGCCAAGAAGCATTGCATTTTATCCACTGACGATTTATTGATTCATCTTTAAATAAATTGTACTTACAGTATTTACATGTCAAGGTATTTTACATGGTATTTGGTCACATGCACATTGTAAGAAAAGAAAAGCAGTATCATCTGTACAAACATTTACAGAAGTCGTTAGAGGGAGGAGCCTGTACAAAAGAAAGGCACCTGGTTATGACCTTTGACCCTTCGTAGAGTTTGACCTCGTTTCACAGATAGCGTCAGCGCCCAGTTCGGCTGCCTGTAAAGCATAAACAGAGTGCAACTGAGCTGGCAATAGAAAGCCATTTGAACTTTGTGTGCACTTCTGAACAGCCACTTCTTTCGTATTACATCTGCTTGGTCAGCATTTAACAGGGCCTAGATAACAGCTCTGTCAGCATTTGATCAGATCTAAATGCTCCAAGCGCACATCACCGCAGCCTGGGAAATAATCGGTGACGTTAAACGCTCAGAACGTCCCAGATAAACCGGAAGGCAAACGGCTAGAGAGCCCCTAATTCCCAAACAGACATTCAGATATATTTCTACACATATTTCTATGTGAATGTTCTGCAAGATTTCCTCTTTCTGACCAGGCCGCTGGGAGAATGGCTGAAAATGCTCACAGCTTCTGTGAAGCCGGAGAAATAGAACGTAAAGATAGGACACATTTTTCATTTTCCTTCCTTAAGTGTGTGTGTCCTGTCTACGTGTTCCACTTCTACACGCACTGTAAGGCAGTGTGGCCTATAAGCGGAGGCACGTAGCTGACACATGGAGTCTATCTTGTGCTGAGAGGATCACTGGTTTATATTCGAGAGGCGAAAGGTTAAAGGTTAAGCACAGGTAGGAATACAGACGGTCAAATATGCGCACTGAGGAGTAAAGCCAGTAGTGCAGACATTAGTTTCCTCACATTCTCCAGCTTTATGGAACATTTTGACCCATTTTGCTGTCAAATAGAACATTCCGTTGGAGCCGCCCACAGCTGTAAAGCTTCCTCACTACCACTATGATCATGCAGCTCTGTTGGACAGCCAAGTCTATAAGCAGGAGCACTTTTAAAGCACCTTAAGGACCACAAAGCTTCCCCTAACAGCTACTGGGAAACACCCTGGGCAAAGGAGTAAAAACGCTGAAAACTGTTCTGTCAGTAAAGTTGAGCACCACATGGTTAGCTAGTTATAGGCAACTGGCACAGCTCTGTGGGAGGAAGTTCCACCTCTTTTACATTTAGTCTGGGCCCTTTTAAGGAGGATTTCCAAAATGGGGAAAACAAATACGGAAATGAAGGGGTGGGGGGGTCAAAAAAGGCGTTATAGTTCCAGGTTACCACAGAAGTCCCAAAATGCTACAGGGATTACATACATATTTATCTATGACAAAGGGACATCGATTGTACTTTTCACTTTCAAATGGCTTAAAACACAAGGCCTTTGGTAAATGTTATGGGCTACATACTCAAGGACGGGATTTGGGAAATATGGAATCCACACTTTGTTCCTTCAACTCAAACCTAATCCTAAGCTTAGAATAACATGATTGATTTATCCAACTTCATATGTTCCTTTTTTTCAAGCTATTCACATCAAGTTAGCAGCATCAAAACGTCTGGTGAGAGAAAAAATCAATTTAGTCTGTCTTCAAAGGCAGCTCTTTAAATCTTGGAGAAGAAAAACATTTGAGGTTCCCATTGCGGGAGATTTCATTCGGGATGATTCTCTTTTGCTATATTGGATCACCAATCCTTTCCTCAGAAGTGGCCATTTCATCTGCCTACAGTACACAGGTACACATAAGTATTTACCAGATAAAGTGCACTCAGTAACAAACAGATATAGTCACAGGAGAAAAAAATATTGTGAGTTAATGTTTGGCTCAGTGGATCACACATCTAAAAATACATCTGTCTCCTCTGGGAGGGCGGAATTTCACAGTTTCTATAGAACCATACAGTTCCATGATGCCTTTGTGACATAATCCACTGGAATTGATTAAAATCACCCCTTCTTAAAGTGACAGAACAGGAGAATGAATACACGGAATGGAGGGAAGATTCTCTGATAACTGATACTTGAAGATAGTGATACGCCATAGGAGTGTGTGTACGCATGTGTGAATGTGTGTTTGCATGCGTGGGTAGGCTAGAAGATAAATATGTTTCATTTCACATCACAGACAGTACTTCTCAGAGCTGAAGTAAAGGCAAGATGAATAACCTAAAAAGCCAGGGATCGCCCCCGCATGCACTAACGCACACGTGCATGCACACACACGTGCATGCACACACACACACACACACACACACACACACACACACACACACACACACACACACACACACACCACAGCAGCTTGCGAGATAGGGCACACCAGATCTGAACAGCAGAAATAAGGATCTTATAAAGTATATAAACTAAATGGCACCCTATTCCCCTACATAGTGGACTATTTTTGTTCAGGGCCCACAGGAAATATTTTCATTTGGGACGTGCCCCTATAAAATCTCTTCCCTATCCTGACCTAGTTCCAGAGTATTCCCATATTGCATATCTTATCACAACCTGGTAGCCGGCAGCCAATTAGCCTGGCTAGCATAACCATTTCTCCCACCGATGCCTCATGGACAGCCATGCACTTTACGGTTGTCTGCCGTCACTGTTATCAGCCAAGTTCAGACCTGGCTTCCAATACTGTTTTTGACATTGTTTCAAATACTTTACTCTGTGCTTGACTGGGCGTGCCTGGCTTCGTGGGCCAATATAATCGGCACTCCGTGGTAGTTTGGAGTGCCTCTGGAGTGTTTGAAAGATTTCAAAACAGTCATTTGGAGCCCAGGTCTCAGGTTTCGGGGCGGCTGTTACGACTAATAAGCTCAGAGCAGAGTCACACGGCATATCTGCCTCGCGGGGGGAAGAGCGGAGGAGAGGTTGAGACAGGGCTGTGCTTATTGAAGTGTTCAGAGACTCGGAGAGGGAAAGGGAGGCCCAAATGACACGCCAATTCCCATTGGGCTCCGGTCAAAAGCTGGGCACTTTGTGCCACGGGGCTCTGGTCAAAAGTAGACTACTTTGTAGGGAGTAGTGCACCAGCTAGGACACAGGCAGACTCTACATAAAGATAGGGGAGATAATGATCTGGAACTTTGGCCGCTGTGGAAATACTGCTGCACGCTGGGGGTTAGGGAGCTGATCTGTGCGCGCGCGCGTGTGTGCGTATTAACAAATTCCTGCTGGTGTAAGCACTTCCAGCAAAACGATAGGACAGCAGTGTGTGTGTGTGTGTGTGTGTGTGTGTGTGGGGGTGTGTATGTTCCACAAGCACTGTGGTGGTATTAGAGTTAAAGGCTCTCAGTGTAGACTCAGCAGCCGAGGTATAGGCTGTAGAAGACCCCATCCTCAAATGAACAACAGGGATTGGAGAAGGGTTAAAATAAACAAGACGTCCGGTGGTTTATTCTTTACACCGCTGGTCCCCGACTGGTTCAGCCTCGGGATCCAAACTAAGTCTGTCACAACCTAGTTTCCCGCATTGTGACTTGTGTTGGGCCAAAATGGAACAAAAGAAATAAAGTGTATGCTGAGTTGACAGGAAATTTGCATTATTCAAGGGGGCTTTGTCAATAATTCCATATTGCTCATTGTTCTTGATGAAGAGTGTTGACAAGCCGTCTTATTTGAGACCACACAATCTGCAAAACAGTACTGCTAAAAACTCTGTACTGAAAATACTGTGATTGAAAATCATTTTCAGATCAGTTCAGTTAAGTAAATGTCTGTGTTCATTTATACGTTTCCGACCTGGAATTAGTTGTTTAAATTCAAATTCAGAGGTTTCTTAAATAGTTTTTACACACATGACACATTCAAAACCTGTCCACAACAGAGAACCACCGATTTACACACTGTGTCATGTTTTCTTCATCTCCGGTAGAAGATCCAAAACAGTCAGTGCTATAGAAACAACCCAGTCTCAGGCTTTGTTCTCTTCCAGGAATCCTTGCTTTTATTGACAGAATAATCAACGGAAAAGGAGATGATTTAGTCCGCAACTGGTTGTCCACGGACGTCCCAAGGACATTCCGCATTTTGTCCCGACATAGCCATTATCTGGCAAAGGAAAGGTTTCAACTCATCCAAATCACATCAAACCTCAATGGCACTTACAGTTGAATTGGCAGTAGAAACAAGAAAAAGGCAAAGTTTCTCTGGAGTCTCCGTTTTGCCTGTCAGCTACCTAATATACAAGTGCTCCCCAACTGGTCTTTCCGAGGAAACTAAACTTTGCGATGACGCACGTCATCCACGCTTTGGTTGTCCCAGTGACAGAAACCTTGTATGTGGCCGCTTCGCACCTGATTGATTTGAGGTCAAAGATCAGGAAGCCCCTCATCAAAGATGGCTGCCGATGGTAATGTCAGGCTAGCGTTCCCAACTGTCACCTCTTCCTCCCCACCCTGGTTGACCAGATCTTTACTGTAGTATCACTGGAGAGGGAGAGAGAGGGAGAGAGAGAGAGAGAGACAAAGAGGTAGAGCGAGATAAGAGCATGAGAGAAAGAAGGGCGAGAGAGGAAGAGTGAGAGAGACAGAAACAAAATGTCAAAAATATAAAATACAGACTGCAATTTCCCTTAATTTGAGACCATTATTCAAGGCTTCAAAGAAATCACTGATGAGAACAGACTGACAGAGAGCTGTGGACTGGCAGTTCACTTCATTGCTGCCTGCCACAAGATGAGGGACAATGTCTGATAGGACAATCAACCTGCACGGGCCAGTATTACGACTGAAGACTTTTTTTTCTTCCCTTGATAATTGTTCTAATTGTCCTACTGACAATATTTATTCTTACATTAAGTTGTAAATAAATAATTATTTCCGAAGTAGGCCTTGGTAATATGTATGTTGTTATATCATGGGAATAGTGCAACTTGTATGTAATTATGAGAGGGGGTGGCAGGGAGAGAGACCGAGACAGAAAAAGAGATGGAAAGAGACAGACAGAGAGAGAGAGTGAGGGAAGGTGGGGGGAGGAAGCAGAGAAAGAGGGGAGCGGAAGGACAGGAAAAATGAGAGCAAAAGAAAGGTGGTACAAGGAGAAGGGGAAGAACAACAGAGGCAGAGAGAAAAAAAGAAAGAAAAGAACAGTGACTCAATTGCGGCATCTTCAAACAGTTCCATTGTGACTCCAACAAAACACCAGATAGACAAGACATCAAAACCGACACACACACATGCAAGCCCGCACACCCGTGCAAACACACACACACACAACACCCTACCCCTTTACCAATTATGGAGCACAAAGGAATAACGTCCAAAATAGACATCAAAAGTCCTAGTCTGTGACACATAAACACCCCTTAGATACAGAAAACATCACAAGTCTGTGCCTCTCTATCTGTGTCAGTCTGACTGTCTGTCAATCGGTCGGTGTCAGTCTTCCCTGTCAGTTGGTCTGTGTCAGTCTGCCTCTGTCAGTCAGTCTGTGTTAATCTGTCTGTGTCAATCAGTCTGTCAGCCTGTTTCTGTGTCCGCCTGTCAATCAGTCTGTGTCAGTCAGTCTGTTGCTGTGTCAGTCGGTCTCTGTGTCCCTGTCAGTCTTTCTTCGTCTCTGTGTCAGTCTGTCTGTGTTCAGTTGGCGTGTCGTTGTGTCAGTCGGTCTGTCACTGTGTCAGTCCGTCTCTGTGTGTCTCTATCATTCAGTTTTTGTCTCTGTTGTGTCAGTGTCTCCTTCAGTCGTTCAGTGCAAATCTGTCTCTGTGTCAGTCAGTCTCTCTGTCAGCCATTTTCTGTGTCAGACAGTCAATCAGTCTGTGTCTGTCCATGTCAGTCTGTATGTCCGTCTCCGTGTCAGTCCGTCTGTCTCTGTGTCAGTAATTTCTGTATGTCTCTGTGTCAGTCTGTTCTTGTCTCTGTGTCAGTCTGTTTTTGTCAGTTGTTATGTGTTAGCCTGTCCCTGTGTCAGCCTGTCAGTTAGTCTGTGTCCATCTCTTTTTGTCAGTTTGACTCTGTGTCTGTTTGTTGCTGTGTCAGTCTCTCTGTCTTTATGTAAGTCTGTCTGTCTTTATGTAAGTCTGTCTGTCTTTATGTAAGTCTGAGTCTATCTGTGTCGGTCTGTCCCTGTGTCAGACTTTCTCTGTGCCAGTCAGTTTCTGTATGTCTCCGTCAGTATATTTTGGTTTCTGTATCAGACCGTCTGTGTCAGTCTGTCCCTGTCAATTACATTACAGTTCAATTCAATATATACACGTTTGTATTGGCATGTCGACATTTGTCTGTCTTATCTGCCTGTCTTTCTGTGAGTCTGTTTCTTTCTGTCAGTCTGTGTCTGTCTTTATGTTGGTCTCGCTCTGTGTCAGTTTGTCTCTGTGTCAGCATGTCCCTGTATATGTCTGTGTCAGCCAATTACAATGTATTTTAATTCAATATACAATACATTTCTTTACAGGCATGGAAAATATTTGTTCACATTGCCAAAGCAAGTGGAAAATAAGAAAAGAACAGCAATAAGACATTCTAAATAAACATTACAGTAAACTGCTTCAAAAGGATCTAGACACTTGAAAATCTTTCTCCCTCTCTTTCTCGATCTCAGTCTTTCTTAAACATCTCTCATCCGGCCTCTCCTCCTCCTTCCCGGTCGCGTTCCCACCATGTCTCTCTTTCCCCTACACCCCCTCGAACTCCCAACCGCCTCTCTGATCAAAAGAGCTCTAGGTGACGTTTATAAAATACTATAATTGCATTAGGAAGTTTAGAAGTGAATCAACTTCTCTTCTTAGCTGTTAAGAAACTCCCAGCTGAGCAGCCAATTTGCTCTTAATCTTCCCTCAATTCAAAACCTGCCGAGAAGCCAGCTCCTAACTGCTGTCGCGTGTAAGCTTGAGCGTGTGTTTGTGTGTATCTGTTTTTGCGTTTGTCGAATTTAAGGCAATAACTCCCATGCTAAAATCTCCTCTCCCCAACTCCTTCCTAACATCATGCCGGTAGCTGGAGTATTATAGAAAGTCTAGGATAATTAACCTGGATGATGTGTGTGTGTGTGTGTGTTTTTGTGTCAGTGTAGGTAGGACCCAGTTAATAGAAGAAGCAGTTGGCGTTAGTGTAACGTGGGCGGGGGACACGTTGAGGAAACTGCAGGTGAGAGTACGGTAAAATGAACCCTGTTCTACTCACAGCACGGTAATGACTTAGACACTCAACTATCATCCCTGTGAGGATACCTACTGCAGTGTCTCTTCTTGACTCATTCCCCAACAACAGAGTAACTGCAGAATCTTCACTTAAAGGAGGTGGGGAGGAGGAGAAGTTGAGAAAGTTTGTTGTGAAAACCCAAAGACAGAGCTGTGAGAGACGAAAGGAGAAATGTCTTGAGAGAGATCAGAATGGCAGGATGAAGGGGGGATAAAAGAAAGAGTGTACTCTGTCGGAAAGCAGCGGAGATCGAGCTTTAGCGGAATGACAAGATAAAAACGAAAGAGATAGAAGATAAAAGAGCCAAGTGAGTTATAGAAGGGAGGGGGGTGAGATAAATAGAGAGATAGCACGCTCTGGAGTGAGGAGGAGAGAAGGGGTAGAGGAGGCCGAGAACAAGCAAAAAGAAAATGAAGAAAGTGGATGAGTGGGAGTACCGGAGAGCGGAGGCAGGAGTTGTAAGTCGGAAGAAAGGATCAAGGGAGGCTGGTGGCGCGACCCTTGATCGCCAAAACACGTCGAGGTAGACAGGGGGTCAGACCAGGGACATAACTCCACAACTTCACCCTGCAGTCACTGAGGAACGTCAGGAGAGGAGGGGGAGGAAATCAGGGGATTGAAAGGGAAGAGCAGGTGAGAGGAGAGGAGAACGGGAGAGGAGAAGGGGAGGAAGAGGCGCAAGATGAGAGAAGCGGAGGGGGAACAGAAGAGGAGAAGAGAGGAAAACATAAGGCCGGTAAAAGAAGAAAGATGAGAGAAGAGAGGACAAGAAGAGGGAAGGGATAAGAGTAAACATTAAAGCAGGTTAGTAGTTAAAGGAATAGTCAGATAGCTTGGTGTTAAGAGGAATGTATCAGAAAGACTGTTGGGGGTCGAAGACCGCAGCGCCATGCACACCCTCTCACCGCAACAGGAAGCTTTTCAACTTGTTTTTGAAGCAAGCAAATCGGGGTACTTGTATTGCGACGTGTAGCTTAGTTTGTAGAACATGGCGCATGCAAAGACAGGGTGGTGGGTTCGAGTCCGAAGTGGGATAATTTTTGTTTTGTAACTGCATGTCACTCCGGACATGAACATCTGCCAAATGTCTTTGAAAATGTTAATGCAGGGCAGCATGCATTAACTGAGCTCCTCCATGCAGGTAGCTAGAAGGGTCAGACTAGCATTCAGACTACTGGAAGTAGATACATTTCAATAGAAGCATTAAGAGTTCTCGCAATCTACAAAACAGTTTCCGTTATAACTGCACTATACGTGCGGTTATAAGTCAAAAACTGTAAACGGTCAAAGTGAATGGTAAAATCAGCTACAAATATTGTAGACGTGGTGAAGTAATGTTTCATGACAGCAACAAAATCACAAAATGTTTTACCTGGAAGCGGTGAAGATGTGTCGTGAGTTTGTGCAGATGGCATTGATGGGGCTCTCATGACCCCTGACCTCTCCTAGGGGGGTGAAGTTTTCAACATTCCACACCTTGAGCATGCCCCCTCGACAGGCACTCAGCAGCAATGGTCGACCCGGAACATAAGCCAGCGCACATACCCAATCCTTATGGGCGTTTGGGATTTGCTGTGGATTGAGGTTAGGTAAGTTTAATTACATACAATTTCCCTGTATGCTGTTCCCATTTAGACTGTCTATCAGTGTCTGTGATTCTTTACGGCTAAACTGGGTAAAGCTACACGTATGCTGCAGATGGACAAAGTTGACAATTAGTTGTTAATGCTTAAACTGCCAATATGTAACATTTTTCTCTTAAAATGCAAAATATATATATATATATTTTTTTTAGAATCCACAATTAATTCAAAATAAAATTGTCTACATTGTGCTTCTGATGATGCTGCTCTTGCTTTTTACAAAATTGGGCAGTTGGCTTGTTGCTGTTGAGGTCGTCCAATCACAAGTCATCAAACCAATCAAAAAAACGCTACTGTAGATCCTCATGTGGCAAGTTATTAGAAGAAAACTGGCTAATAAGTGGAACTCAAAGTTTACATGAGGACAGCCTACCACACCAAACAGGTTAGCTTGCTATTTAGCTAATGATTTGAATGGAGTTAGATGAGAAGAAAGCACACAGTCAAAGGTTCATATATTCAAAATAAGCACTTGACGCATACCACTCCTCCATTGCAAGCTGGTGCTGCTGTTATGTATTCTCAACTAATTAAGTAGCTGCCAAAAACTTTTTCCCCCTCCTCCTAAAGCTACAGCATTATTACATTTGTTTTATGTATATCATTTTTTATGACTATTGGGAACTATTAGCTATAGTTTTAACTACAATATAATTGACATTTGTGACCAAAAACCACAAAAAGGAATCAGGCAAGCCTAGTTCAGCTGGCCAGCAATTAGAAGGGATGAATGTTGTTGTCCCTGGCTGGTTTCGATTTGTGGTTTTCTATGTGGCAGACTGTCTATTTAAACAGCTGGAATGCAACTTTTACCTCAGCCATAAAATTTTTGATGAAATAAGGTGGACAACAGAACGTTTCTTAACAGAACTAAAGTGTACTCTTGTACAAAGATTACTGTAGATGGCTAGCTAATAGCTATACAGCCTACCTATAATGAAAACAATGACTCCAATCACTCCATGGCTGGTTCGTTTCTTTAGAAAACAATAAAAGTATAAAAGGGTCACGTAATTCAATTATTCTCTTAAATATATGAGATCCATGGTATTACAGATTGGATATATATATTGTTGTGTGACGGCTAAAAAGTACAGAGCGGATAAATATTTCTGAGACAAAAATTGAAACGTCTGAGTGGGGAATCGAACCCAGGTCAAAATATTGAAGGTCGGGGAGATTCCCACAAGAACACAGGGCTTGCTGGTCTTTTACTGCGCAAGGGGTTGTGATACAGGATTACGCCAAAAAGCATGCACTGATGCGTACTTCTAAAACCCACCAGTACTAGTCGCAATATAACCGTAAACAGTTTTATTTCAGGCTATAACGTAGATGCATAATTTATTTACGTGTGCAGAGTGTTGGTATAGCTTCTCGGCATTAGATCATTTTGTCACGCATTAACATCACGCCAAGTTTGAATATTTAGCTAGACACCATTTAGCATTGTGTTAAATAGTCGCAATATATCCATAAAACAGTTTTAGTTTAGGCTTACTATGATGTAGCTACTGAAGGTGGTAGCCAGCAACGTTTTTGTCTATCCTGAACAAATCCTAATGTTTAATTTGTTTTGGCCGTGTTGAGGCTTGAACACCGGTCCCCCTGCATGGAAGTCCATGACTCTAACCACTACGCTATTTAACAAGGGGCAGTCAGTCAGTCAGTCACTACTTCAGCTCTACAGTAGACAACAGGGGTGGGGACCAGCGCTTGACTTGGAATAAAATAAGTGCAGGAACTGACAAATCCCACATTAGACTGTGTTCATCAAAATGTGTGTTAATGAAGCTTGTTCCATTAAAGTAGCCTATCCCAGATCTCTTCTGCCCAAAAAAAGAACCGGAATGCTGTTTGCCTAAAATATGCAGTATCGGAACGCCGTTCCCAAGTCAAGCACTGGGGTGGGCAAAATAACAGAAACACAGGCCGAGGAAGGAGTTTGACATCACCCTGGTGTTCATAAAACTAATCTTGAAATTTTTTAGCAGTGTGTATGGGTACAATATGATCCTGGAATATTGGAACATCATGTGATAAGTGTTTGCCCCAATAAAATTTAATTTGATCTGTTTAACACTATTGGCTGCTACAAGATTCTAAATGTGTTATTTTATAGGTTTGATGTCTTCACTATTATTCTACAATGTGGAAAATAGTAAAAATACTCTTGAATGAGTAGGTGTGTCCAAACATTTGAGTGGCACTGAATAGTAAAATATTCATAGAAGTACTTTTCAGGACATATTTAAAAGAAATACACAATCAAAATATAGACAGTTATATTCCCTATACAGATTCAACCTAGACAATAGAATTCACTCTTGCCACTACATGCTTACAACTGCTAATACTAAATAGCGTAGCCAGTTCAGACAGGAACCCTGACTGGTCATTGGTCAGCGACGTATTAGCTGACGCGTGGGATCACTCCTGGTCACAATATCAGATTTCATACAGACTATTTATCTTTAGGTTACTCAATCTGTGTGTGCTAGTCTACTAGCATGCAGGTGGGAACCCGCCCACCACCCTGCCTCCACCTGTTGGGTTCTCTGTTTCCTTTTCATGGGGGGGGATCGGTACTGTGTACCTTGCACATTGCCTATGCGGATTGTTATTAATTATATTATGGTGTTGATTTTGTTATTAGTAGTATTGTATACATGATCATGTGATGGGAGTGAGAGACCCCAGAGGAGCTGAACCTACCGCCAAGGCCTGTATAAAATATTGTTGTGCATTTTATGATGAATGGTTAAACAAAAACTTGCCGTTTTCTGTCAGAACTATGGCCTAGGGTTGTCCAGTGGGCTAAACCTCAGGTGCAAGACTTTAAATCCCACCCACAACTCTTTCAGAAAAATAAAACCTGTATATCCCTGTTCTCTATGTGCAATAAAGGATGAAAATGAATGAAAGTGGTGGTCTTGGTGCACCAGTCTAAGCCGTTGCCTTCTGCACACTGAGGTGTGGGCTGAAGTCCGGCCCACTGATCTTTCAGCAAATATTCAACTCTTTCTATACTTTCCTGTCAAATAATAAAAATAACAAAACAATATCTTAAAAAAAACAATGCAGGAAAATATATGAAATAACTAACAATGAATCGATACGTGTTGCACTTTAGCGGTTTCTTCTATGCATCCAATAATGTCAGCAGTCTTATCGATGACCTTCAATTATCTCTGCCCTTTTCAGCTGCCACATTGCAGTGACACTCATACCCCCTTTTCTCTCTCTTCCGCTCTCACTTTCCCTTCTCTCACATTCTCCCCTTTATATCTTGAAACGTTAGTCATTTTGCAGACACTTATTTCCAGAGCAACTTACAGAAACAGTTAGGTTGACATGCAGTTGATTGCATGTCAACCTAACTGAACAGCAAATGATTGCTTTTGAAATTGTCAGCTTGGGATTCAAACCGGTACAATTTTGGTAACCGGTCCAACTGTCTGCGTGTGTGTCTCCACCTGTGTGAGTTCTTGGTTCTCCAGGTCCCACTTCTTGATGCCGTTGTCTCTCGACGCGCTGAACAGCACGTCCCCCTGAATGGCCAGACACTCGATGCCGTCGTAGTGAGGAGGCTCAAAGTTGTGGGCAGGGCCAACATTACCCAGCGTTCCCTCCGCCACATCGAAAGCCTTAGAAGGACCGGGTAGAAAACAGGACGGCAGTCAGAAAACATGACCCAACCTCCATCAGGTTTTCCCCTGGGGGATTAAATCATTGTCCCAGAACAGCTGGTTTCAATGTCACACCACAGTCATCCTTCCATTGACAGCAGAATATTGCTTATGTCTGTTCAGTGTAAAAACATTCAGTACCTTTACATAGTGATCCTTGGAGCCAGTGATGACACGGTCTTTTCCCGGGAGAGACTGGCCAACAGTTAGACACATCACTGAACCTATATGACCCGTCAGCTTCCCCAGCGCTGTCATCCTAGTAAGAGGGCAAGGGAGGGAGCGAGGGAGTGAGAGGAGAAGCAGGTAGGGAGAAAGGCAGAAAAAGGAGAGGGATAGGAGTGAGTGATGGATTGAGAGAGGGAGGGAGGGAGGCGATTTTTACATACAAAGCTAAATCAATGTCAGGAGCAGAACGACACCGTACAGCAACGGGTTAAATGGAGTATTTCACTCACCTATTCAAGTCCCAGGTGCGCACCGTGTTGCCAGCCGCAGCATACAGGACAGAGCCTGAGGGGTTGAGGGCTATCTGGTTGATCTGGTATTCGCCTTGTGCCACCGTGATAGTACGGGTGGTGGTGCCGGCACACGCGTCGCCTGAAATCACCTGGCCAGACGACCTGGAATGAGAGAGAGTGACATGAAAATATGTTTTGTGGGTGTCGTTTAGGTGAATGGTTCATACAGTTTGTGAGTAAAAAGAATATACATACCAGGAAAAAGTTTGGGCACAGCTACTCATTCAGGGGTATTCCTTTATTTTTACTATTTTACACATTTTAGAATAATAGGGAAGTCATCAGAACAATTGAATAACATATATGGAATAATGTAGTAACCAAAGAAATGTTACACCAAATCAATATCTATTTATATCTATATATACAGCACCGGAAAAATGAAGAGACCACTGCCCCTTTTTCTTTCCTTTCCAAAAAAGTCGAAAAGGCAGGTTTTGAGTGAGGAACAGAAGGGTTAAAATTAAGAGACCACTGCAAATTGAACGCTTCTGTTCCTCACTCAAAACTTTCCTTTTCAACTTTTTTGGAAAGGAAAGAATAAGTTGCAGTGGTCTCTTAATTTTTTCCGGAACTATAATGTTATGACCGCATATACACCGATCAGCCATAACATTATGACCACTGTAAAACTAAAGAAATGCCCTTGAATGAGTAGGTGTGTCCAAACTTTTTGTATATATTCTAAAGAATTGCACTGACTGGTCTGTGATGGTGGGGAAGGTAAACTGTAATTGCTGCAGAGAGACGGCCACTCACGTGAGTGTGCGGACACACTTGGCAGAGTCCCGTATGTCCCAGACCTTTATGTATGAGGTGGAGACTGAGAACACCAAGCAGGAGGAGGAACAGTATTTAATAGAGACCACGTTGTTGGGGTGCCCTTTCAGAGTGACAATCTCCTGCCCCGTCACCAGGTTCCATATTTTACATGTCCGATCTGAAAGCAAAGGTGTCAGAGTCAAAACCACAGACAATGCAAAAATTAAATGTCCTAAAAGGCTCAATTCTTGATTCAAAGACGAAAATGGCCACCCCACGGCTCCTGCTGCTTGGTCTTTCATTCAACAAACAGTGCCTTTAGAAAGTATTCAAACATAACACTCTAAATTGAGCTCAGAAGCATCACGTGTCCTTTGATCATCATCCTTGAGATGTACAACTTGAATGTACAACTTGTCTACACACACTTGTCTATATAAGGTTCCACACTTCACAAAGGATGTCAGAGCAAAAGCCAAGCAATGAAGTCCAAGGTACTCTATACAAACCTCCAAATGTGTTAAGAGACAGATCTGCAGAAGTATGGAACCACCCAAACTCTTCCTAGAACTGGCTATACATCCAAATTATGGAGCTGGGCAAGAAGGGCCTTGGTCAGGGAGGTGAACCCAATGACCACTCTAACAGAGCTTCAGAGATTCTCGGTAGAGATGGGAGAAACTGACAGAAAAGCAACCAACTCTGCATTGTTCCATCAATCAGGCCTTTATGTTACAGTGGCTAGACGGAGACTACTCCTGAGTAAAACCATACAACAAGCCGCCTGACAGAATTAGGAAAAAGGCTCTGTTTCACAATGATGGAGCCAACTGCGCTCCTGGATACTTTCAAGGTTTTCTTCCCCAGATCTGTGCCTCAGCACAATTCAGCATAAATATTAGAGATCGACGAAGAGTTCCTTGTACTTCAAGGCTTGTTTTTCTCTTTGACATGCACTGTGAAGTGTGGGACCTTATATAGACAGCTGTGTGCCTTTCTAAATCATCAACAATTAACTGAATTTGCCACGGGTGGTCTCCAATCAGGTTTTAGAGACATCTAACAGATGATCCAAGGACACAGGATTCATCTGAGCTCAGAATGTCTGAATACTTATTTAAATTAGATACTTAAGAATTTTATTTTAAATAAATGGGCACACATTCCTAATTTTGCTTCGTTGTTATGGATTATTATGTGTAGATTGAAGGCAATTTATTTTTTGAATGAATTATTAAAAAAGTCTATAACAAAACAAAATGTGTAGAAAGTGAGGGGTTCTAAATACTTTTCTATGGCACTGTATATATAGGATTCAAGATTCAAACACTTGGTTGTACCTTTGGATCCAGTGAAGAGCAGTTCGTCTGTGGCGTCCACACAAAGGACCGGTTTTGAATGTCCTTCAGCTACTGCAGAACACTGAAGGGGTGCTGTTCGCCCGCCCTTGACCCCCCCAGTGGGAGTGATCACACCCCTGAAGAGAACACAGACAGCATTTGACACACGTTGACAGACACACACACATCCAGACAAACACGCAAAACACTAACCCCAACACAAACCATCGAAAACAAACTTCACACACGAATACACACCCCCCCCACAGATGAAAACAAAGTATTCACACCTCACTGAATCACACACACACACACACACACACGCACACACACACACACACACACACACTCCAGCCAGGTTTAAAGAAGCACAGCTCTGTCATGCCCCCTGCAGGAGATAAACATATGGAAACCTCTCCCTACATCTCTCTGTCCATCCTCTTCCTTCATCTATCTCCATCCACCTCTTCCCCCACCTCTTCCTCCATCCTGTTTTCCCTCCATCTCTCTGTTTTTCAGGAGACCAATTAGAGACTTCTCTAAAACCATCCATCTCCAGGCTGGCAGTGGAAACAACCTCTCTCCCCTCAGAAAATAACGAGGCTCTCCTCTCTTATCTTCTATCCCTCTCTTTCTAACTCTCTGGGCAAGTCTTTCACAATCCCTCCCTGTCGCTCTCTTTGTCCCTCTCCTTCTCCTTCTCCCTTTCTCGTCCCTCTCTACTTCTCTCCCACTCTCAAGCGTCCCTTCTCGCAGGCAGGACGTGGGTCCCAGAGCGCTCAGTGGGGAGCGGGCCGAGTGAGGCGGAGAGATAGATGGAAAATTGGTCTCCAGTGTGTTTCCTATTGCGCTGACACTGGAATCACTGGATGACAGGACGAGAGGAGAGAGGAATGGGAGAGACAGAGAGAGTACACAGAGAGTGGGAGAGAGATGAGGGGACAGGAGTGTGTGGTCATAAAGGAACCGGTGATTAAAGGTAAATCTGGGACAGATCTGTCTCTCTGGAGCCATCACACAAACACACACACACGCACACACGCGCACAATGACACGTGCACAAACTTGTCATTTTCCTCCTCCCAAGGCGGGCCGTGCTTTATGCTGGCAAACCAGGTGAACAGCGTGTCGTGGATGCGAGAGCTGCCTCAGCCACGCAGTCGAAACATTCTGGAGAACAAAGGGCTGAGAGGAATACAAGCAGCATGCACGTCCAGCCACAGCGGAGCCAAAGGAATCAAACCACAAAACCAACCAAAATGACACAACCCGGGTTCTACAGAAAACACAGCGCAGCTTATTTGAACGATGACAGTGAACGGCTGCGGTTTCACGTAGGCCTGAGAGGATAAGTGGAACTAAACTCAAAACAACAGGCCGGGAGTGAGCTAAAAAAAAACACGACAACATGATGTGACATCACATCCGCATGCAACTTCTCGGCAAATCCAGAGCAAGCTCTTTGGTGTCCTGGCTCTGAGAGCCAATCCCGTTTCAGTGTTCAGGCAGAAGTAGAGGCTTCTGGGAAAGGTGGGTGAGAGTGTGTAAATGGGGAAGGATTACAATTTGTCATGTTCCAGAAGAGGGGCGCATAAGGGAAAACCTTGGTTGTGACACAGCTAGTATATCAACTAGATTCAAAATTCACACTTGCAAATGTTTGGAATTGTGCCACGTCCCATTTATGGACAAGAGGGTGGGGGCGGGTTCTTCTAAATGAACCTTGTTGGGGAGAAGAAGGAAACTTTGACAAGTTAGCCAATCAGCTCTTAAATTGTTAGCCCTTGTCAGCTCTTAAAATTTGTCTCTAGTCCCATTGTTCAGACGGCTAGTTACATTCTCTGGTGTTGCGATAACCACAACTGGGGGCTTTTAAGCAAGCAGTTGAAAACATTGCTCTTACAAAGGCAGCCTTACAGTTACCATATTTGGTCCTGCTCGTAAACTGATGTAAACGTAAATGTTGTTGTAAATGTTGATGTAAATGCATAGTATTGCTGCGCAAACGTTTTTGCCTGTTTTTGGGGTAATGAATGTTGAAACCTGGCCGCCCATATAATGAGATGAGGGAGAGCCGTCTACGATAATTCAGTTGTCTTTATATGAATCTGATGGAAGCCGGAGATGTAATAAGCCTGTCACGTCTGTAAGATGATCAGCGCAGCTAGAGGTGGGATGGATCTGCACTGTTTATCTTGATTATATCTATCTCTATTACATTAAAGTTGAAGAAACAGAAAGTACTAGAGAGAGAGAGAGAGAGAGAGAGAGAGAGAGAGAGAGAGAATTCACAGCGACAACCAGCTATCAAGTACCGCCTTGAGGTCTCCCCGTTCCACTCTCTCTGCTGCTCACCTACCTGTCTTGTTTCTGATATGAAAACTCCCAGGTTGCTCGGGGTGGTCCCATTACAAATCAGGGCACTGCAATAACCGATCAACATACATGGGCGTGTGTTTATGGAAGCCAAGGGAACTCGGCATATTAACTATTCATCCGCTGATTATGCGCTCGGATTTCGTTATTTTTCTTCAATTCACAAGCGGTCTGAAAGGATGATGGTTAAACTCTGTACAAACATTAACCAGCTGGCTCACTGTTGACATGAAAGGACGTCAGTCAAGCTAGCAGACACCAGGGTTGGGGTTCACGATTTAGGAGTGGAACATTAGCCTCACCTCCGACAACGAAAACTAGAAGCCTATCTGTTGTATGACAGTCAGGCAATTTAAGATTGGCAACATGTCGAGCGGGAGCTTTCCGGCACCGTTACTGGAACACATTGGTTTTGGTAGTTATCTTTAGTTGATAACAGCGTAGACTATGAAATAGGTCACTGGATTATTTTGAAATGTTGAATCAGAAATGGCGCATGAATTTCACAGGCTACTCTGAACATATGTAACTATGTGTTTTTTAAATTAATAGGCCTATATAGTTCTTTAGCAGTCAATTAATGATACATGAATTAATGTGATGCACGTAATGAACACAAATTAATGTAATATGTTAATGGTCTTCAACTGACAGATTTGTCTTCAGGTTTTGATGACACAAACATTTGGCTACTGCATAGGCTACAAATCACGGCTCATTGAGCAAACAACACTCTTATCACAACACAGGCTGTAATATAGCCTTTTCCCTGGCTTGGCTTTTCTGGTGATGTTGACCAAGCACCGGCCCTGTCCACATATCAACCAGGGCACCCCCATAAGGCTTCAATTATTCATGTTGGTATAGCCAACCGCTTTAGGGCAATTTCAAAGAATCAATGCGTAATTCTGAACTTTCTAGAATGGTTATGAAAACAGTGATTGATACGTCACTCCAGAAATGCAAGTCAATGGTTATAGGATGGGAGAGATGGAGTTTAAGTGGTTGTAAGCACAACTGAGGTCCTTTTCTGTGCCATCAGTCCTTTATAGATGCTATCATTTCAGAATCCCTATTTTCTGTTGTCGGAGCTTGAATAAATGGAACAGTTCTCACCCCAGAAATGGGTATTATTTCATCCAAGCTCTCCAGAACAGGTAAACTCAGATGGGGGCAGGGGGGGGCAAACACACAACCCCCACAGGTGGAAGAAGACTGGACAAGGGTGAGGGTGAGACAATGAGGTTAAAGCATGCTCCCACATTGACTCCTCCCACCCCGGAAAAGGCAGGAGGGACCAATCAGGTGAGAGAAGAGACAGAATGACAGAGACGGACAGATTATGTCTACCTGAGCACCTCGGAGAGAGAGGAGTCGCTGTCATCCGACCTGAAGACAAAACAGGAGCAGGAGAGGAGAAGAGGGGGGGGGGTACAAATGTTAAGAGGAGAAGAGGAGAGGAGAAGAGGTTAGGAGCAAAAGACATCAAGTTAAGCTCTATCGCTAGAGGAGTAAGGCTAATAGCCTATTGGTAGGGTTTAGATGCAGGTTAGGGTTAGGTCTGGGGGAAGGGGATTGGCCTGAGTGACAGCCTGTTTCAGCATGTGACAAGATTACAGAAGAGGGTAGGGTTTAGGGGTCTGGTAAAAAAAAGCCATTTAGAAAGTTAAAAAAGAGAAGAACAGGTAGAGGAGGGGTTACTGAGATTAGGCTTAGGGTTTCCCAATAACCAGGAAGTAAAGGAGGAGGAAGTGGCAAGGCAGGGAGAGGAGATTGGCTTATCTACAGGAAGAAGGCAGTCGATTAGAGGACAGGGTTGTCAATAAGACTGAAAGTCTCCAAAGAACCCCCCTATACTGTTATTTCGCTGTCTCTGTGGGAAAGATCTGCTCCGGCGTAGTTCTTATTCTGGGTTGTGAGTAGGGAGAACACTGACAAATATGTGAGGCAAACCCCTGCAATAAAGCCAGTATTAAAAATATTGTCAAGTTCCAAATTGCACATTACATGATTGACAGGTTCCTGGTCAAAAGTAATGCACTATAAAGGGGATAGTGTGCTATCTGGATGCACCCTATGAATATTTCATTGCTCACTTTACAGGACTGTTTCCGTGAAAGAGCAAGCTATGTCATGTCAGTTGTAAATTCAGGATGTCTGTAGGGAGCAAAGCTGTAGGAAGATAATATTATATAACCTGAATAAATTCCACCATAATATCAGCTTTATAATACTGTTTGTGGTTTACAGGGGTATTTGCCAAGCTTACTGATGAATTGGTTTGTAAACGTGCAATTTGTCATTTTCCACAGTTAATCTTGTTGAGCAGCTGTTGAACAGAACTGTTTTTGGAGAAGCTACAAAAGGTTCTGGATGTTTTGTACTGACCCCATAGAGGACATTGTTTTAGTGGTGGGAGGACTATAGCGTATGTTTCAACAGACTAGCAGTCTTCTATTCAAAGCAGGAACATTCCCAGAACACATTTATTTCCAGTGACAAAAAAAATCTAATAAACACATGTACTTTGTGTTTAACAAAATACATGTGTTTCACATACAATGAATTGAAAAATCTAATTCTTATAATAAAAACTACAGTTTAAACTGAGAATACACCAAAGAAAAATGAAATAACCGAGCACACAGATACATTATACCTCACAGAGGGAGGTGAAGTGATCCCAAAACATGTTTACGTAATGTTAAACATAAACCACTGAAAAACAATGAAATGACTCTAAACCATAAGACAAACCAAGCTTTCACTAAACCTTAGAAGATAAACTAAATGTTCACTAAGCCAACCATGTAAGATAAGCCCAACTTTCACGTTATTTCTCCATCTAAACACCACATCCTGTTCTGGGCCTGACCCCAGTGATCTCAATCCAAACAAAATGTCTGCATGCTGACAAAGACCACGCGAAGAATGACTTCCTCTATGTTCATTTACCCAGTCATGGTTTAGATAATGAGAATCCACAGTTCTCATTATCACAGATGAGAACTGTGGCAGCCATAGACCACCTCAGTATATTTACACCCACACACACGCACGCACACACGCATGCCCGCACGCACACAACACTTTGTACATTTATTAGGGGATCAATAAACCCCACAACCAAGCAAGATGAATAAAGATTATAAACTACACACAGGAATTAAAGAGGATGACAATTAAATGCCGCCATTTTCATTGGCAGAGCAGAGAACGAGACTCTGGAGGAACTCTATCACCTTGTTCAGAGCTCTTTTTTGTTGCGTTAATTTTCTCATAATAGTCTCAACAACTTTGTTTCCGGCCTACAACCCATCTGTCCGCGGGTATTGAAAGCACTCAAAACTGCTATTAGCAAATGTATTTGAAAAACATCCTCTATTAGCACGGGGCTGAACATTTTCATTTTCTCTCTTTTTCAACAATATTGTGCTCCTTGAAAGAGTGGGTCTCGCCTCATTCTTCCAATTTCCATCGGACTACTTGACCTCTATCAAAGAATACAATGTATACGCCTGTGTTCAGACTCTCGACTGTAGTGCGCTGCTGTCGGTGCTAGCCAAAGTAAATGTTAGCAATCAACCACAGGATCAGGACCTACAACTAGTTGGATGATTAGAAAAAAAGGACAAACTGAAGTAAACTGGTGGGAAGATGGATGGTGGAGAGAACAAAGAGCTTTGGAGTCATCACAAGGTGACAGTGTGTGCTGGACTCTTACTTGTCCAGTGCGGAGCCTTGGCTCTGGTTGCTGGTGAGCCTCGAGAAGACGTTGCGGTCGTTCCGGGTTCTGAGAGGGGGGGAGGAGGGGGGGGTATACCCATCAGCAATTCTGCGAGAGAGCAATGGGGAGAAGGAAGGGAGGGGGGCGCCGGGGAAGGGGGGGGGCGGGATGGAGAAATGCGGGAAATTATGAAACTGCTTGTTTTTCAAGTGTTACGTTTTTCCGTCACACATTGAAGAGGTTGACTGAGTGACTGGTCATGTCTAGTGTATTTTAAGGGTGACAGCACACTTCCCATCATTTAAAACTAGCAAGGCCAGGTCTTTATGGACCACCTTCCAGCCAAGATGAGTCATTCTATCTAAAACACTCTAAAAGTCTAATAAATACAGTGGATATAAAAGGTCTACACACCCCTGTTAAAATGCCAGGTTTTTGTGATGTAAAAGAATGAGACAAAGATAAATCATGTCAGAACTTTTTCCACTTTAAATGTGACCCATAATGTGAACAATTCAATTGAAAAACAAAGTGAAATCTTCGAGGGGAGAAATGAAAAATAAAAACCTTACAATAATCTGGTTGCATAAGTGTGCACACCCTCTTATAACTGGGGATGTGGCTGTGATCAGAATTAACCAATCACATTCAAACTCATGTTAAATAGAAGTCATTACACACCTGCCATCATTTAAAATGACTCTGATTAATCACAAATAAAGTTCAGCTGTTCTAGTAGGATTTTCCATGAATCATGAAGCCATGATCCGCAGAGAGCTTCCAAAGCATCAGAGGGATCTCATTGTTGAAAGATATCAGTCAGGAGAAGGGTACAAAAGAACTTCCAAAACATTAGGTATACCACGGAACACAGTGAAGACAGTCATCATCAAGTGGAGAAAATATGGCACAACAGAGACATTACCAAGAACTGGCCGTCCCTCCAAAATTGATGAAAAGACGAGAAGAAAACTGGTCAGCTAGGCTTCCAAGAGGCCTACAGCAACATTAAAGGAACTGCAGGAATTTCTGGCAAGTACTGGCTGTGTGCTACATGTGACAACAATCTCCTGTATTCTTCATTTGAATGAGCTATGGGGTAGGGTGGCAAGACAGAAGCCTTTTCTTACAAAGAAAAACATCCAAGCCCGGCTGAAGTTTGCAAAAACAAACATGAAGTCCCCCAAAAGCATGTGGGAAAATGTGTTATGGTCTGATGAAACCAAGGTTGAACTTTTTGGCCATAATTCTAAAACGTATGTTTGGTGCAAAAACAACACTGCACATCACCCAAAGAACACCATACCCACAGTGAAGCATGGTGGTGGCAGCATCATGCTTTGGGGCTGTTTTTCTTCAGCTGGAACCAGGGCCTAAGTCAGGGTGGAGGGAATTATGAACAGTTTCAAATACCAGGCAATTTTGACACAAAACCTTCAGGCGTTCGTTAGAAAGCTGAAGATGAAGTTCACCTTTCAGCACGACAACGACCCGAAGCACACATCCAAATCCACAAAAGCATGGCTTCACCAGAAGAAGATTAACGTTTTGGAATGGCCCAGCCAGAGCCCAGACCTGAATCCAATTGAACATCTGAAGAGGGCTGTGCTCAGGAGATGTCCTCGCAATCTGACAGATTTGGAGCGCTTTTGCAAAGAAGAGTGGGCAAATATTGCCACATCAAGATGTGCCATGCTAATAGATCACATCCAAAAAGACTGAGTGCTGTAATAAAATCAAAAGGTGCTTCAACAAAGTATAAGTTTAAGGGTGTGCACACTTATGCAACCAGGTTATTGTGACTTTTTTATTTTTTATTTTTCCCCCTCAAAGATTTCAGTTTGTTTTTCATTTGGATTGTTCACGTTATGGGTCACATTAAAGGTGGAAAAAGTTTTGACATGATTTATCTTTGTCTCATTCTTTTACATCACAAGAACCTGGCATTTTAACAGGGGTGTGTAGACTTTTTATATCCACTGTATATCTATGACTTTGTAAAATATCTATATTTGATTGTGTTTAGTAAAGTCTTTGGTATCATTATATCACAAAAATACATTCAATGTCAAATTAAACAACTGAATTTCTATAACTCTGCTGCTGCACAGTAGGCTACCTGTGGCCACATGTTTGTGTGAAACCTTGGATATACATGGAAAAAGTGACATTTTGAAATAGATCTCTTCAAATTAAGGGCCTAGTCTAAAAATGTAAAATTAAGTCAAAATTACTTGGCCTTTCTAGTGTTAATAGGGAAAAAAACAGTGCAGGAGAAGGTGGAAAGGGAAGATTCAATGTGTTGATTAGTGATTGAAGGGGAGGGGGTTTATCTACCTGTAAGACTGGCCCCGATCATACGACTTCCTCCTAGTTAGAGGAGAGGTGTCTCCCCCACGAGACTGCCTGGGACTGAGGACAAACACGCAAAAACAGATAAATACATAGAGAGGATGACATAGAAATAAATGAAAATAGAGAGAGAAATTGAGCAAGAGGTAAAGAGAGTGATAGAGAAACAGCGAAAGAGACAGAGAGAAGTAAACCATTAGTAGCGGATCAGTTTCGGCATGTAACACTCCAGTTCATAGCCATATCCAGCCGCCATTAACATAGGCAATTGTGACCGAACACACATTGTCATGCATACAGTTTATTCCATAGATGTCTGACATGAGACGTAGTTCAGAAGCCACCATCCGCCATATTGTTACTCCCCAGTAGGGAAAGCGGCTCCACAGCCAAGGACTCACAAGGTGTGTCCTCGGACAGGCAGGCTGATGGTCCTGGACACTCTGTCCCTGAAGATGGGGAGGGTCAGGCTGAGGCCACTGACGCCAGCCCCATTCTCCTGGATGTCCGTCAGAGAGGCCAGGGACTTGGTGATATTTTTGGAGGACGGGTCTAACATGGGGCCCAGGTACTCGGCCGATACAGCCTTCATCTGGGCTGAGAGACGGGGCTCTGTCTGAGAGGTTGGGAGTAGAGGGAGTAAGAAGAATAGTCTGAGTGAACACGACTAATAGACTAAACTCGGGGGAATCCCCAAATGAGACAAAGCCCCCAATCGAAAAGTCTGTTTAGATTCTCATGAATGACAAGTGAGGTTTTTAAAGCATTGCCTTCCGCTCTAGATTTTACTTCCTTCCTACGAGTCTAGATGACTGTATACTTGTGAATCTAAAATTGCCCACAAATCACCAGAATCAATGCTTTTGCCGTTACTACACTTCTGTAAGAATGACATGCTGGAAGCAATGGCAAGTCGGTTCCATTCACTGCACGTATTCAACTTACCATCAGTTGTTCAGTCTAATGACATATGTCGGACACATTTAATTCTGTAAATTAACCAAGTGAGTGAAGTGGACTTGCTCTCATTTGGACTAGAGCAGTGTTTCTTAATCCTGGTCCTCTGGACCCAAAGGGGTGGATGTTCTGTTTTTGCTCAAGCACTCACACACCTGTTTCAAATGTTGCCCTACACTTACACACTTGATTGATGTAATCAACCTCTCATCAAGCCTTTAGTTTGAATCAGGTTTGTGACCAAGATCAGGATTAAGAAACACTGGACTAGAGGTAGTTTAATCATAGTTTGAGATTTCTGTAAAGGCCATTATGGACGAAATAACTAATGTGCATATGCTGCCACCTCCTGGCCACTCAGGCTATTACAGCTGTCTGATTTCAACAAAACCTGTCTACCTTAAACCAATTAAATAAATCCATGATGCCGAGGAGTCAGACTCGGTAATTCACCTGAAATCATCAAAACACATGTTCACTTACCTGAACCTTCAGCTTAAAGTCATCCTGACTAGCAGAAGACTTCATCTGAGATACACTGGAGAGAGAGGGAGCGAGAAAGAGAGATTATAAGAGAGACTGTTATGTAAGCACAACAATGACAGAGCACAATTTCAGTAAATTCAGGACAATAACAACAGCAATATATTATAGTTTTTTTGTTGATTTTCTGTCATTCAATGCTTTATTGGACAGGAAAGTGGTGGAAGATAGACGAGATAGAGGAGTTTTTGCTGAAGCAGGCTTAGACTTCTGGAACACTCTAGGCCGTGTAATGTATTTGAGGATTGAAAAAGCTTTCAAATCTCAGGCTTGATTTGCCATTAAAGAAAAATGGGTCAACCACTACAAGAGGAATCTTATCATCAGTGATACAGTTAAGTCACCAAACCATTAGTCAGGATCACAAAGTCAGAGTTGAGTCCAAGTCAGCGCCACCTTCAGGAGGCACAGTTCACAAGTTAAGTCTATGGCTGAAGTCTGCTTGTGCTCAAGTCCAGGTCCAACTGCTCAAGTCTGTGTCACTGATTTTATTTACACAGTAAAATGTAATGGTAAGAGGAATTTGCTCATCAAATGTCTTGCTATTCCTTTGCCTTTCTGCACCACAACAGTTTTTCACATAAATCATCAAGTAATTAGGGTTGTCTTCAGTCCACAAAACAATGTTTTTTGCAAAATGTTTTATCAAAGAGAATGGCATATAACTGAATTTTCCCAAGAAAAATGTTATTAAAAATTTTGTTTTGTTTGAATACACCCCAAGGCATATAATGTTACATGAGTCAAGAAGATGATTGAGAGAAAAAAACAGGCGGTCATAAATGCTCAGTAGAATTCAAACACTGGTTTCGCAACAATGACGCAGCTAGGAAAGGGAAAAGACAGACTTGTCAGAATTAGAGAAATTAGATGCTGTAGGGAAACGGCAAGCGATAAGTCTGGCAAATGCCAGTAGAATGTTGTGGGCAAAGTGGAATCCCATAGGGCACCACGTTATGTTGGAGCTTGTGCAATTACACACCGAGGAATGGATAGGCATGCCTGAAAAATATGACACGTGCATTTCTTTATGTCTGATTTCAAACTTCACACATATACAAAACATATACATACACAAAATTTATATTCCCTACATGTTCAATTGTTAACAAGAATGAATTAAATTTGGAACATGAATTGCATTATTCAAGTCCCGAATGTGTCTCAAAGATGATGTGTTTATTAAACCCTCAGCCACTCAGAGTTTTGTCAGCAACACGTCACCATCAAGGTTACTCCGAGCAAGTGTGTAGGAGATAGGGGTTGGTTTAAGATTCACCCAGGCGTCTTACCTGCCATCAGAGGCCTGGCTAAACTCTGACGGCTCCTCATCAGTGCTGGTGTAACCATTCTCTGTGGACACAGAAACACCAGTAAGACAGTGAGTCCGAGTCTAAACATGTATATGTTTCTGTGAATGTGTTTGTTTTCTCACCCTGCTGTACGTTATTAATGAGCGCCTGCAGCTCAGGGATGCACTCGGCCTTCTCTCTCAGTGCATCCAGGATGATGTGGTTGTGGGCTGAGCCAATCATATCAGTCTGTCTCAACTGGCCCTCCAATAGTCGGATCTGAGACTCTTTCTGAGCCACCTGTAAACCCTACACACACAGAAAATAATAATATTAATTTAGGATATCTGTTCCCAAGCATTCCCACAAATAAAGACTTTATGTAATTGCGTCTCAATTTAATCAAGTAACACACAAATGTTTTTGTACACAATCTCTATCATTGAGATAGTGCTGTCTGCTCCTGCACTATGGTAACCAACAGTATTACAACTGATCTGTTCTTGCAGTTCCTGAGATAGCCAGCAGAGGGTAGGCATACAACAACTACAGATCCTCCAACTACATCATCACCTACCAATGGTACTCTCCTTCAAAGGGTATTCTTTTTGTTTTTCTTTTTCTCAAAATATCTGAAACCTTACAGGAACCCTTGACGCGACCATTTCCACATTGGCAAAGTTCACGTCGACATTTGCTGAGAGATGAACCAGGACCACAATGAACTAGAATAAACTGCAGCTACCGGGTGATCCCGGGTCCTAGCTACCTTGTCAATGGAGGCCTTCAGGAAATGGTCCAAGAGGTGTCGGGCCTCGGCCAAAGAACAGGAGCTGATGACCACTGAGGTGTCCACTGAGTCCAGCTCATCCTGCAGGAAACACCCAGGCTTCAGTAGCCTGCATGCCACTGATATTCACACAGCACTAGCAGGACATTACTGTATATACTACGAGGGCTGTGTGTTTGTTCCTGTATTCATCTGTGCATGTGCGTTCTCACCTTTGTCTCTTCAATCTGAACAATGGTAGCCTGACAGTCTGATAGGCTGTCGTTGATGTAGTCAATGTTGGCGTTCAGAACCTCAATATCCTCGTTGATTTCCTGGACCAGACGATCCTCACCGTCGAGCCCCTCCCCCTCAGCCAAAAGCACTTCTCTTTTACGCAACAGCCCCTCCTGTTGCACAGACAGCTCCTCGCGCTTCTGTTTCATGCACACACATTAGAACAAAAACCACTTATTAAGCCAACTAGGTAGGGATAACAGCATCCCATAACAGCATCCTCCTGGCTCATCACATCTCTTTCTCAACACTAACTGGAGAAGGTCAGAGATGAGTGATTCTAACTTTCTCATCCAATCAGTTCTCAGACGCAGACGAGGAGAAAGGAGAGCGGAATGGAAAACATCCCAGAGGAACTCTTCCTCATCGACTCTTTCCCAAATTCCTTGCATGCTCTCCGAACTTTCTCCTCAATCTTAATGGAAGAGAATCTCCAAGGTCCAAAAAGAGAAGGTCCAAGAAGCAGAGGTCAAGAAATCAATAATGGAGCCTACTAGAGGTCAAGAAATCAATAATGGAGTCAGACTGGAAGATGCAGGAAGTGACCTCATACCTTAATAAGACGGTCCATGTCTGCCTCTACGTTGGCGATGGTCATCCGCTGCATGACGATGTCAAGGATCCGCCTCTCCAGCGTCTGCCACTTCTGACGGGCAGCCTTGGCGAAACTAGTGCTACCTCCCTGGACACCCTTATTCGGCTGGACTCGCTTCCTACTATCAGGGAAGAGGGGGAGAGGACGGGGGGTGGGGGGGGGGAGAAGCTGGAATTAACATACCACTCATGTCAATTCAATTAGAAGATAATTGACTTTGAAAAGACACGGCGTAAAACCGAACTGTATCGAATTGAGGGCAAAAAGGCACAGCTAAGTAAATGTCAAAAGAATCACCTTACGATGCAGCTACATTCAGCCGCACATGTACTCACGCTCACAAACAGACAGAGAAAATAATACGACCACTTACCTAACGACTCGTGTCCCGTTGGTGGCCACTCCATCACTCTCACCCATGTAACCGTTGATCTTAGTGTTCCACTGTCGAACTATGTTAGAGACGTTGGTCGGTGTGGTCCTGAGAGTCAGACATGGAGTGAGGGTGCGAGGGTGGGAGAACATAATTGCCTTCAATATGTTGCACACTGAAAAACGAAACAGTTTTCTAAAAACACTATTAAAAAAGGTAGAAAACCTTATAGCTTTTATTTTGTGTCCATCCTTTCTTTTACATTAAATGCTTTTCCAAACTTTTTCTTGATTACATCTCAAAAGCCTTCTCACAAAACGACCTGTTTGAAACGTCAACAAGGTGCACAATATAGGGAACTGGCCAGAGGCGTCGCTAAGATCATAAATAAATTCGGGGCTTACCCCACCCCCCTCCACCCCGCCCGAGACAGAAAGTTTCGATGTACACGCTAGCGACCTACACATCTACAATGTCATAATGAGCGATCGGAATTACAGATGAATACATCAGGGGCTATTTTTTTTATAATTTTTTGGGGGGGTCAATTTGAGATCTGGGGCTATTCATAAAAGATCTGGGGCTATAGCCCCGGACGCCCAGGCCTAACAACGCCACTGGAACTGGGTTCCATTTGGGTCACACCCTATAACTGGCAGTACTACTCACCTATTGGACTCTGGTTCAGAAGAGGTGGTGCTGGCAGAAAGTTCTGCTCCCGAATCCAGTGGCTGCAGCCGTCTAGCCATTCTACCAGAGAGGGGTTTTGCAAGGCGCCGTAACGCTGTCACCTCCTGACTCTTTCTCCTCAAAACCAACTCCTGCTGGCGCTTCTGACACTCCAGCGAACGGATCTGGTACTAAAGAGAGGGAAGTGGGCATGATAGCCAATCCGTATACTAACCATACATTCCCAACGTCAGAAACCTGCAACTGGTGACAGAGATAACACAAGAGCGAGATAAACCTCTTTTCTAAACATCTGAGGTAGGCTACAGTCAAGGAGAGCATAGAGATATGTAGACTGAAAATTCCTGCTTCAAATCCCAAGCAGGGGCGATACCGCTGGAGACAGATTGGCAACCGGAAGGCTTATGTATTTTGCTGCAAGTAACAACTCAGTAATAATCACGATTATTATATACGCACACACACACAGACCACTGACCTCTTGCCGGCGCTGCTCCTTCTTAAGCTGAGCGATCTCCCTGTTCCTTTTGGCTTCGACCATCCTCCTTCTTTGCTGCTCCTCCTTCATCTGCTTCATCAGAGCCACCTGGGGAATGAAGGACACACTGCACTCAACTGAAATGGGGGAAACCCTGGTAGTATTTTTAAACACATATAAGTGGATGTCGACGATGAGATAGGAATTAATATTATGTATAGACAGTGTCAAATGCTATATCAGGTGGTCTAGGCTGGTCCGGGGGTCTAAACCGCTGCTTCAGAAGCACATATACCGCTGCATCAACACAATATCTTTCCCCCTTTCTCTTGTTGAATAAAGCATGAAATTTCCCCCAAAAAATATATATATACATTGCCGTTCAAAAGTTTGGGGTCACTTAGAAATGTCCTTCTTTTCAAAAGAAAAGCCCTTTTTTCATGAAAATATCATCAAATTGATCAGAAATACAGTGTTTTACAGACATTGTTAATGTGGTAAATGACTACTGTAGGTGGAAGCGGCTGATTTTTAATGGATTATCTCCATAGGCGTACAGAGGCCCATTATCAGCAACTATCAGTTCTGTGTTCCAATGGCACATTATGTTTGCTAATCCAAGTTAATCATTTTAATGTGATCATTACAAAACTCTTTTGCAATTATGCTAGCACAGCTGAAAACTTTTGTGCTGATTAAAGAACCAATAATACTGGCCTTCTTAAGACTTGTTGAGCAGCTGGAGCATCAGCAACTGTGGGTTCGATTACAGGCTCTAAATGGCCAGAAACAAAGAACTTTCTTTTGAAACTCGTCAGTCTATTCTTGTTCTGAGAAATAAAACCATATCTCAGACAGGCCAATAAAGTGAAAGAGTAAAATTGGCAAAAGATCACAGACACTGGAAGGAAGATTGAAAAAAATGTGTTATGGACAGACATATCTAAGTTTGAGGTGTTCGGATCACAAAGAATAACATTAGTCAGATGCAGACTAAATGAAAAGATGCTAGAGGAGTGCTTGACAACATCTGTCAAGCATGGTGGAGAATTTGAGTGTTTTTGACATATTGCGACCCGTAAGTCGTTCAGAGACACACCGTTTTCGACGTGCTCCATGTGATGTTCTGGGGATGCTTTGGTGGTGATAAAGTGCAAGATTTGTACAAGGTAAAAGGGATCTTGAAGAAGGAAGGTGATCACTCCATACAACAGGACAATGACCCAAAGCACAGCTCCAAACTACGCAAGAACATTTTAGGGAAGAAGCAGTCAGCTGATATTCTGTCTATAATGGAGTGACCAGCACAGTCACTGGATCTCAATTCTATTGAGCTGTTGTGGGAGCAGCTTGAACATATGGCACGTAAGGAGTGCCCATCATCAAGCCAATCAAAATGGTGGAAGGTGCATCAGGATGCATGGGTGAAATCTCTTCAGATTACCTCAAAAAATTTGGTATTGACAACTACAATACCAAAGGTCTGCAAGGCTGTAATTGCTGCAAATAGAGGATTCTTTGACAAAAGTAAAGTTTGAACAATTATTATTAAAAATCATTATTTCTAACCTTGTCAATGACTATATTTCCTATTAATTTTGCTATATTTCCTGTTCAAGCTCATTTCATGTATGTTTTCTTGGAAAACGAGGACATTGGCCCATTCCTTTCATAGTGCACATGAAAAGAGTAGTGTACATGAAAAATGTGCTTTTCTTTCAAAAACAAGGACATTTCTAAGTGACTCCAAACATTTGAACGGTTGTGTACATTTTTATGGAAAACAAGGACATTTCTAAGTGACCCCAAACTTTTAAAAAAGAAAAACTTCCTCCTCTTCACCTTGGCTTTCTTCATCTCGTTGACCTCCTGTTGTAGTTTCTTCAGTTCCCGCTCGTATCGTCCCTGGTTCTTCAGTAGCCGAGCATGCTCCTTTTGAGCTGCCTGGAGTTTCAGCAGGTCTCTGTTCATCTCCTTCAGGCGCTTCTCGTACTCTGACTTGATCCTGCTCGCCTTCTCTTCTGTGTAGTTCTCCATGGACACTGAAGGAGAAAGGGGGATGGATTATTTCTAGAGGTTTGTGGTGTTACAGTGCCTGGGTTTTGAATTCAACATTTATTGTAGGAGGTATTTCATCCTTTGTGTCTCAAAATCAGACATAAACAAATGCATGTTTCATATAACCGGGCACACATATACCATTATTTTGAGTGAAACTAGGTTGTGTAGTACTCTGTCTCTCTCCAGCTGTGTGTCTCGTGGATGTGTGTCTACATTGCCGATAACTCACTAAGGTTGTGTAGTACTCTGTCTCTCTCCAGCTGTGTGTCTCGGATCTTGTTCTGCAACAGGATGAGTTTTTCTTCGTACTGCAGTTTGAGTTGCAGAAGTCTCTTCTGGCTGTTCTCCAGTTCATCAATCAACTTCTGCTTGATCTCAATCTCACACGTCAAGTCCGCTAGGTCCGCCTGGAAGTTAGCTGCAGAGGATGAGGTCAGAGGGCAAAAAAGGTTAAAGCGTTCAAAGAAATTTACATCAGTCTGATTCCAATTCAACACCGAGCTTGTTTTTTCTACCAAGCATTCCCAATGCAGATCTAAGGAAGATATTTTGAACAGGTTCTCCAACAGGTCGACCAGGTCAAATTAGACATTCTGTGAATGCAAAAAGTATTTAAGACAGAGACACATTTTGTTTTTTGGAGTCAATATTTCAGCACTTTGGATTTATTTAAAATGATACAATCTCGTTAAAGTGCAGAGTGTCAGCTTTAATTTGGGAGTATTTTCATACATATTGGATGAACCGTTTAGAAATGACAGCACATTCTGTACATGGCACAGTCCCCCATCATGTGATTTATTCATTCACATGGACACAGAACATCCAATTAAATGTTCTCCTTACGAATAATTGTAATTTGAAGTACAGCAAAAACTAAAATGAGGAAGACCAAGGAATGATGATCTAGAAATGTATTTTAACAGAATTAGAGAAAAAAAGATTTTATAAAATTGTTTATTTGTCAATATTTAACCAGGTATATTGACATAAAAACAGTGTACCTAGGGAAAAGTTGCAGGGGAGAGGAGAACAGCGAGCATAATTGAAAACAGACGAGAGACCTGTTTTACAAGTAGCTCTCATGGCCGAAAACATTGGAGAGCCCTGAACCAATCAGAACTCCCACATCAGAAAGAAGGGAATGGTTTCAGAGCGCTAGTGGCAGGCTCATCACCTTTCTCATCAGAGTCGGAATCCGAATCGACCAAACTCTCATCACTGTCGAACTCCTCGTCATCCCTGCCTCCCTCCTCCTCCTCCTCCTCCTCATCACAACCGCTCTCCTCCTCCTGTAGGGGGGACATCACGTCGTCCGTGCAGTTCTCATCCGAATCCATATCTCGGTTTTCTCCGTTCTGTCCATTTTCTGCGTTGGGCCCATTCTCATGAGAGTGAAGCTTCACTCTTTTCTTCAAGCCTTTATCTTTTTCTGGGCTACAAGTAGAACATATGAATTAGGCCTCAGGCATGCGCACACACGCGCACACACACCAAAGATACTGAAGGTTCATTAATGTATTTTTTGAATACAAAGAACCTCGTTCTCCAAACAGCTAAAATAAAGTAGTAACCTGACAAAATGTTTTGTCTTTGTCCAATGACAACTGCTTTGTCTTTTGGCAGACCTGCAATCTGGAGGCCACGCGCTACAAGTCTGTCTACATATTCCTAGGGATGCAGTGGACCTGGGACTGTTGATGTTGAGATATGTCTTATGAAACATCTAATACTGATTTGGTTCTTATCACACTGTCAACTCAACCAGGAACTCTAGACCGAAATCCCCAAGAACTGGAAAGAACTGACAAGGTTTCGCTTGAGCACAAATCCAAGAGTCAGATTCAAACCCCGGTCTCCCAATGACGCAGCTAACTGCAAGGTAGTAACTTTACGGCTGCAACATTCAGGGGTCACAGAATTCAAGAAAGATTCACTTTTATGACATGCTACATAACACATTAACAGCAATGTCAAACAAGGCGCCTCTGATAAAACACTCACACACATCCTATAACACACACACTCTCACACACACAGAAGCTCATAAATGATCCGAAAAGCTTTTTTTTCCCATTTGGCCTGGTCCCTGCATGAATCTATTAGCAATATGGATGAGCCATTTATTAGAAATTCATGTTCTTTGTATTTGATTTGGGACTGGGCCAATGACAAACCCTTTTACTTCTGGACTTTTGCCAAGTGAAAATATAAGTAATTAGCAGAGAACTCTCCTTTTCCCCCTGCTCTATGCCTCCCTCTGTATTTTAGATTAAAACTTAATTAGTCTGTGTTAACCTGTGACTATCTCTGCTTCTTTTGCAGGATTTGCATTCTCTCTCTCTCTCCTAATACTTAGCAGTAGAGTAAGTGAGAGCTGCTTTTCTCTGTAATGGCATTACTACCCTACAATACTGGCCCCATTCCAATACCATTTACTCTCCGAATATTAATGGTATTGAGCCCAACTCTGCTTTTGCTCAAATGCTGTCAACAGCAGAATCCTGTCCTTCATTCACATGTCCTCTCCCCTCCACTTCCCCCTCTACCCCCGCACCTCATCCTTCTCTGTCTCCTCTCTTTCTTTTTCAGCCTCTCAATGTCCATCTTGGCTCTGCGGATCACGTCTGTCATCTCCGCTTCCATGGACAAGGATGGGGAGGAGCCTAACTGGTGATTCCCGGGGGAGGAGCTATGGGAGGTGGAGGCTGGGAACTGGGAGCGGGAGGAGAGACGGGTCACACTGCGGCGAAGACACTCGTTCATGGCCTCGCTCTCCAACAGCTTTGATCTGAGGGGACAAAGGAGGAGAAAGAGAGAGACAAAAGGTAAACAAATAAGTTAAACATAACTCTTACTGTAAACATACAATACAATAAAACTCTCTAAAATGAGAGCAAAATACAAAAACTCCATTAACTGCTTTCCCGTTTCAGCTAAAATATTCATCAGTCCCAGGGGTACAGAAAGAGACAGGTCTAGACCATGGTCCATATAAAACCCATCCCCTCCCAGTGGAACCAATCGCTGTGTTACGACCTCTTACCTGAGCTCCTCGATCTCTCTGATGTAGTTTTGTATCAGAGTCCCAATTTCCTCGTTGCCCTCACCTAGAGGTCAGAGTTCACAGTAAGGTCACAAGCAGGTCACACGTAAATGCTTCTAAACTTCATGTTATTGGCTGAGGTAAAAAATAATATAAAAGTCAAAAGGTCCCAAATCCTTGCTTCCTCCATTGTTTCCCCAATACCTCTCAAAGCTCATTTGAAGAGGAAGTCTGAGGGAAGGGTCATGAATCCTCACCTTCAATGAGCATTCAGAGTTAGGTGTGAAAATGTATTAAACTAGGACTTTATAGCTGATAACTTTTTCAAACAGCCACAATTTGTTCAGAGATGTTTTTGCAGGTGTAAGGATAACTTTTTTCAAAAGAGAAGTCGCTCAAAATATCCCACACCAGAAACATTCAGAAGGTCAGGTGCAAAATCAATTCAATAATTAAGACTTAAATGAACTCCCCTTACTTGATAATGTTGGTATAAGTAAGTAACTTCTCTCACCAGGGGAACAAAGCAAAGTACTTTTACTTAGTACTTTTAACACCTCTGAAGACAATCTCAATATTTGCAGATCCTCTCTTGGTCTTACCTGACTTGGCAAGCAGTGTGCCGACCTCGTTGGCGAGCAGAGTGGTGACTCGTGTGTTTAGGTTGTCGATGGTCTCCTGCATCGCCTTGACTCTCATACGTAGTGTGTCATTCTCTTTCTGTAGCATGGAGTTCTCCTGGAACAGATCGCTAAAGCCCTCAGAGCCATCCTCGCCTGCCACACGCTTCCCCTGGGGAGGGGGGACAGCACACAAACAGCCAATCAATTTACAGAATAATGCCCTTTCATCCCATCAACAAACAGGACACTGATTTTCATATCACTTAAAGCATTTTGTAAGTAAAATTTCTCCTTTTCTGTTGTTTTAAACTGGACGGCAACACCACAGCCAATCAGAAAGGAGAAAACAATACTTTAGCCAATCACAGGTGCAATTACTCTACGCCTCCGATCCCGCAGATCAGATCTTTCCTCTAACCCAACTGGGTAATCAATTTGTAAGTTCCGCACCATTTTTACACACTGTTTACTCAAATACCATGGTAAACATCTCTTCACATTATTTTTCCAAACAATCAAAGGTCAAAAGTGATCAACGTGAGGAAAAGGACTCATTTCCGTTTCTCCATTCCTCTATCATTTACATTTGAATTTGTCATTCAGCAGACGCTCCTATCCAGAGACAGGCAGTTAGAGCATTCATCTTATGACAGCTAGGTGAAACAATAACTCAGTAACAGGAAGTACTCATACATGCCTCTCTCTCACCTTTCACTTCTTCCTCTCTGCCTCAGGTTCCCTTTTATCTCTAATTACCCACCACCCATCGTCCCACACTTCCTTCCCTACATCCATTCCTCTCAACATCCTCACCGCTTTGTACTCCATCAGCTCCATTTGTAGCCTGGCGATCTCGGCCCTCAGAGCAGATATCTGCTGGCTGGTCTTGTCCTGGTTCACCACTACCTTGTTCCGGATGTTCCTGGCTCTGTTGGCGTACTTCAGTGTGTTCAGTGTTTCCATGAAGTCCCGGTCTGATGGACTCACGCACGCTATCATCACAGTTCGACTGAGGAGAGGATTATGACGTTACAGAGTGTGTGTGTTGGGGGTTCAGGTCTAACAGTACCTATGGGGTCCCAAGAAATACAGTACAAATTGGTCCGTGCAAGGTTTTTTGGCCGGTCCCCATTAGGAAAAAGGGAAAATTTCCAGCTTAAGGGTTATGGTAAAAGTTACAGTTGTAGTTACTGTTACTTTTAGTAGGGGTTATTTTTAGGTTTCGGCATTATGGATTAAATTTAAGGTTGGGATCAGGCGTTAGGGCAAGGTTAGGTTTAGGCATAAAGGTTAGGTTATCAAGGTTAAGGTGAGGGTTAGGATGTCAGGGTAAGAGTTAGGGTTAATATTAGGTTTAGGGGATAGGAAACACAGAGAATCAGTTTTCTGGACCCCAAATGAATAAAAAACAAGCATGTCGGTGTGTGTTTGACACAGGAGGATGGTGAAGGAAGGACAGCTCATAATAATGGCTAGTAAATAGTGCAGTAAATAGTTTATTGTTCGTACCATTTTTATACCATTCCATTCATTCCTTTCCATCCAGAGTATGTGAGCATAGTGGAAATTGAGTGGAGCGAGGAGCAGAAAGCTCTTGATTTGGCTTCAGCCCAGAGCAGTTTTCCAAAATGCTGTATTGGAGGCTATTTGTCCCGCTTCCATTTCAGTCCGAAAGCACTCAGCCATGTGCTCTGGTCATGCTCTGCCAGCATTTTTCATTCCCCTCATCACCCTTCTTTATAGCCTTTACAGCTTAAAGCATGCTGTTGAAATTCTGAGAGCGTCTAATCAGATAACCTATGTCACACCAAAATGGCAACCTACATAGTCAACAGTAAATTGAATTTTTGTTGAGTTGACATTTAACTGAAAAGCGTATGCAGTAACTAGGTATTATTTTCTTCCTGTGAGCATACAGCATTGTTTTCTTGTTGCTTTTATCCATTGTTTTTGTCTCAATTTCATGATATCCAATTTGTGACTAAAGGCCTGCCTCATCGCCACTACTCCCAGCAAACCTGGGACAGACAATGTTGAGATATGTGTCCTCCAAAAACAGATCAGTTCTGGTAGTTATCATGATGCTCACTCAAACAGGAAGTTAAGAAGACATTTTTTTTTAAAGGGAAATGGACGCTGAGGAGCGCCTCCAAAAGCAACGAATGACTTGTCAGCAGTCTCCTTCTGTGTTGTTACCTGTTTCCCCCCAGGGAATCCTGTAGTAGGCGTGTGAGTTTAGAGTCTCGGTAGGGAACATGTCCTCCTTTCTTAGTCTGGTCTCCTAGGGCACTGATCACATTCCCTAGTGCCAGCTATAACACAAGACACGCACATACATCGCTGTCATCATCACTATCATCACCGCAGTTGTCGTCATCGCTACTAAAACTCGCATCGACACCAACATCATCAGTATTATAATGGCATCAACATTATCATCTTCATCACGGCTCACCATCAACGCCTTAACTATCATTACCGTTGCAGTCGTCAAAATCCCTATCATTATCATCATCATCGCTGACATCATTATCCCTATTATCATCATCACCATCGTCTTGATGATTGTTATCACATTTCTCAGCATCAGTTAGAACACACATCATCATTATAAACACCATAATCAACACCGTCACTCTTCTCACCAGTCCACAGTTGATGGATATGCCTTCCCGTGCCCTGTCCCCCGTGGCGCCGGTCCGTTTGAGTCTCTCTGATCCAGCCAGGTCCACAAAGTGAAACTTGGCCATCAAAGTCTCGTACTCAGGCTTGGCTATAGGACCTGCGCCTACACCATTCATCTCCCCATTCTCTTCCCCGATCAACCCTCCAACCACACCTCTGTTCTCACCACCATTCTCCTGACATAAAAAGAAAACATTTAGTAACGAGCTACCAACAAACTGTCTATGTTTTAGAACTAATTTATTTACATAAAAAGACGACACTAGTTACCAAAAACTGATTAAGCACGACTATTAACACAAAAATACGACAATTAGTGAAGTTACCGTGAGTTACCAACAAACTTGTAATGTTTAAGAACTAATCTTTTAACATAAAAAGAAAACAAATAGCGAAGAGACAACTACAAACTGTCCATATTTTAGAACCACTTTATTTACACCACTCCAGTATTTTCACCCTGACACTTCTTTTTTCACCCTGTCTCAAACCCGCTCCCTCCCTCCTCCCCCATACCTCAATTTGCGGACAGACTCTCATCTGACAGAGGTTGATGGTGAAGATGGCATGAGATCTGGAACTGGATGCATTCATCTGGGTACTTGCCGTAGTGCGAGACAGAGCTCCCAGCTTCAAACACTGTAACAGCTAGAGAGCAACAGATACACACCGTCAGTACTGAACACAAATACACACAAACACGGAAACTACTTGAAAAACGCACACCTCTTCCTCGGAGTTGACTAATCGTGAGGTGACTCCGGTGGTGTAGATTGACCCGTTGCCATCCTCGTGGATCTTAATGTTAGACTTCCTGCTTTTACAGTCTGGATCTCGGGCTCCGTCGAACAGGTCTAGAATCTCCTCATTGTACAGCTGGAAAAGACACACCGATAGAATGTGATCGGACAAAGTAGCAAACATATTGCCTTTGACCGTTAGGAAGCAATAAGCTTAAAGGTCACCAGTGTACAGGAAACAGCATAGCGCACACGTGCACACTCACAAACTAGCCTTAGCTTGGACAAAGTCTGTTTATCATCAGTACTGATAACTCAATGACCTGATAAACATCCTGCTGCTGAACTAATGACAGGAGCAAGTGAAGGCTGAAGAGAGAAAATGAGAGCCAATAAACAAGGAGAGAGCTACACGGAACTCTGATGAAACAGCTAGGGGCAGTCAGCGAATCAGGTGACATTAGTCTGCTAGTCACTAGATGGGAAGCATACAGCCGGACTGACCAATACACCCCATTACCCTCATATAGAACACATGACCACTGCATCAGCCATCAGCTCACCAACGCTACAATGCTCATCTACAAAACATTCAACAGGTTAGCCAATAATACGGCGAATTTCCTCTAGCACACTGTCGCCACCACACACACACACACACACACACACACACACACACACACACACACACACACACACACACACAC
>JACXGI010002807.1:24166-69498 GCA_016801175.1 Esox masquinongy | reverse complement strand
ACGTTGCTTTTTCGGGCAATGCCCGACCGGGCTCCGTGGCAAACCCGGCCACCAGGCGCTCGCCTGCGAGCCCTCCCTCTGGGCCTGGCTCCAGACGGGGGCCCCGGGCTTCCTCCGGGCAGGGTAACTCCTCCTCTTCCTCTATTGTGCATTGGTTTATCTTTGAACCATTCTTAGTCTGGCTCCTCCCCCGAGACCATTTTGCCATGGGAAACCCTACCAGGAGCACTAAGGCCCAGACAACACAGCTCTCAGGTTCACAGGAACACACAAACCTCTCCACCACGGTAAGGTGATGGCTCTCGGAGAGGAAAAGTAAAGATTAAGATGCAAAAGAACAGAGACACTGGACAGAGGAAGATTGGAAAAAGTCAGACAGACAAATCTAAGTTTGAGGATCACAAAGAAGAACATTCGTGTGACACAGACCAAATGAAAAGATGTTGGAAGAGTGCTTGACGCCAAGCATAGTGAAGGCAATGTGATGGTCTGGGGCTGCTTCGGTGGTGAAGTGGGAGATTTGTACAGGGTAAAAGGGATCTAGAAGAAGGAAGGCTATCATTCCATTATGCAGTGCCATTTCAAACCATGTGAACGGCGCTTGATTTGAGCCAATTTCCTCACAGGAAATTGAACAGTGACCCAAAGCACTGCTCCAAACTATGCAAGAAATATTTAGGGAAGAAGCAGTCAGCTGGTATTCTGTCTATAATGGAGTGGACAGCACAGTCATCGGATCTCAACCCTATTGAGCTGTTGTGGGAGCAGCTTGACCGTATGGTACGTAAGAAATGCCCATCAAGCCAATCCAAGGAGGTTCTTCAGGAAGTATGGGGTGAAATCTCTTCAGATTGCCTCAACAAATTGACAACTAGAATGCCTAAGGTCTGCAAGGCTGTAATTGCTAGAAATGGGAGATTCTTTGACCAATGCAAAGTTTGAAGGACACAATTATTTCAATTAAAAATCATTATTTCTAACCTTGTCAAAAACTGTATTTCCTATTCATTTTGCTATATTTCCTATTGAAACTCATTTCATGTATGTTTTCATGGAAAACAAAGACATTTCTAAGTGACCCCAAACTTTTGAACGGCAGTTTTTATGACAAGTTTTGTTGTTCTGTCTCTGTACTTCAGCAGTTCGGATTTGAAATGATAAAATGACAAGTACAGTCTGTCAGCTTTAATTTTAGAGTGTTTTCATCCTTATCGGATAATACATTTAGAAATGACAGGACATTTTGTACAAAATCCCCCCATTTAAGGGGACCAGACATATTTGGACAGTTGGCTCACAGCTGTCCCTTATAAGGCATGTGTTTTTCCTTGCATCATTAGTGCATGCAGAAGAAAGCTGTCAATGTGTAGACTTTATTCTAGGTTTTGCATTTACTTTTGAAGTTGGTTGCTGGTTTTTCACAACCCAAGGACTAAAGAAATGTCAAGTGCAAATCAAGTTGACCAACATGATGCCGATAAATCAAAATCAATCGACCAGAAACACAGCCAAAACATTAGGTGTGCCAAGATGAAATGTTTGATACATAAAGTAGAAGAAAGAACCGGTTAGTTCAGCAATGGCAAATGGTTCTGCTGGACCAAAGATCTCTACAATAGATTTTGTAAAAAAAAAAAAAAAAATTGTTCTGTTAACCTGTCACAATTTACTGTAAAACTAGTAAATTAGTAACTAGTTCCTGTCATATCTGCCCCACTTAACTGATGGAGTTCTCTAAAAGGTATTGTGGACAGATACGAGAAATATTAACATGTACTAGAGAGATGGCAAGAGTAAAGTGTGGAGACAAAAAAAACTGGCATAACTTTTTTGTGAAATATGGCGGAGAGGGTGTTATGTTTTGCGCATGTAAGGCTGGAACTGGTTCACTTTCACACATTTTTCACTGATGAAGTTACTGCTGATGGCAGCAGCAGGATGAATTCAGGTGTGTACAGACATATCTTGTCTGCTCAGATCCATCCATTTGTCTCAAAACTCATTGGACAGCACTTCATCTTGTAGCAGGACAATAAGCCCAAACATGCTGCTGAATCAATTAGTGATTCTTTTCCAGGGCCAATAACGTTGAATATTCTTTACTGGCCAAGTCAATCACCCAACTTAAATCCAATTGAGCATGCAATTCACTTGCTAAAGTCCAGACTGAAGGCAAAAGTTCCTGGAAATGAACAGGAACTGAAGACGGCTGCAGTACAGGTACAGCATCAATAGGAAATATTCCCAGCTTCCGGAAATGTCAATGGGTTGCAGACTTTAGGCAGTAATCGAATGCAAAGGATTTGCCACCAAGTACAAAATATGATTACTTTATTTAAGATTATGTTAATTTATCTAATTCATTTTTGTTCCTTAAATTGGTGGGTTGGGTGGGCTATGTATAAAATTGTTGCATTTCCTACACGGTTCCAAGGTTATGGTAAATACCCTGATAATACTAAAGCAACCGGTCAGCACTTTAAACTCTTAATCATTGTTTCATTTGAAATCCCAAAATGGTATGTTTGATTTGAGTTTATTCAGCAAAAAGTAGAAGTTTTGCATTGTGTTGTAATTTGGATCCCCAAGCAGGTAAAGTTATTTTGGGAAATCTCCAACAAAGAGTGGTTTTGCGTCAATATGTTTATGAGTTATTCCAGTAAATATATCCAGAGAATGTGATCAAATCAGGTAGGGCTGGGATACATAAAGGTGACCGCCAGCGTAGAGTACAGAGATATTTTTTATTTATATTATATTTTATTTATTTATCCTTAATGTTGTAGCCATGTTTTGCAACATGAGCCATGTTGTGCATGACGTTCGATTGCCACAGCAAAAAGCAGTGTCGAGAGTCAATAACTCACTCGTTCCTCGATGGAGGTTAAATCAAAGTGACAGGGATTGATTGTTGAGTATTCTAACACACAGGTTACTGTAACTGAGCTGGAAACATTTTATGACTCTGTCCCCAAATTTTAATTTCTATAGAACCATAAACACTACTTTTTAGACAGACATAACAGCAAGGTCTATATTAGATAATCTTGGAGAGTACATTTTATTTAAGCGATGTGTAATATTGAAAACATTTAACTATGAACAAGTTACCATTGGGTATGTCGCCAGTCTGTTCCATGTGGGCTAGTTTGCTCACTAATGTGCCAACTTTGTTTTCCAATTTTTGCTAATTTCTTCTGTGTTGAGATACTGGCCTGAAAAAACTACCTTCCTCTGAGTCCCTCACGTGTTTTTGTTTTTTTACCTTACCAAGAAGATGGCTTTGGGTCCCCTAAAACTTCGGGATAGTGTGTAAAAGCTGACAGCTTGCACTTTAACCTCTTAGTCATTGTTTTATTTCAAATCCAGTGGGCTGGAGTAAAAATCCAAAATAACAAAAGTCTGTCCAAATATTATAGGGTTGGCCGATGAATCGAACCTTGAGGTTCTGCCAGATGTCTGGACAACAGGCTCCTTAGATTTCAAGCATGGCACACGGTCAGAGAAATTGTTTTCAAACCAGGCTAGACAGTTCTCTGAATATCCTACATTGCTGAATCAACTGAAAATGATGCGATGTTTGATGGGGTCAAAGGCTTTAGACGAATCAAAAAAGCACAATACTGCTTTTTGTCTAAAGCAGATATTATGTTGTTTTGGGCCTTAAGAGATGCTGAGATACACCCATGGCCAACTCTAAATCCTGACTGAAAAGCGGGTTAACTGTTTGCTGACCAGACATTCAGAAATCATTTGACAAGAAGGGCAAGATAGAGATAGGTCTATAACAATCAGGGGTCAAGCTTGTTCCCTTTGAGAAAAGGGAATGATGGCAGATTTACTTGTGATTGGACCCTAAAATGCTGGTAAAGCCTATAACTCTACTGCGCATTACTGTGCTATCACCCAGAGCACATCTTAGAGCGTTTCCAAGTACATTGCTGTCAATTCAACAACAGTTACACATTCCTCAAAGAAATCAGTTATTCAATGATCATCCAAATATAATAACTTAAAAAATGCATGCCTGGCTACTTCTGCTTACAGTACATTCATTGCATACAAAGGTTGAAGTATCTACCCATATTGTTTCACATTTAGAAGGAGCAAACCGTTCTCTTCCGAAACATTTGTCATATTATTTTCGACTGATCTAACACACTGTTGATATGCATGGGCAAGAATGAAAAATACTGGCAACCAAGCCTGGGCTTAGCTGACGACATAACGTGAAAGACATGTACACTGGAATGTCAACTGACAAAATAGGCAACTAAGTACAACGTTGCATGGATGAAGAAAAACAATGGCCGTCAATTTCAACTAGATCGATAGCTGGAATCAATATAACTATCCAACTAGGGACTCTGATACACACAACGTATTTTGAGAGAGAAGGGAAGTTAGGCTTTTTAGTAAGTGAACAGATTGGAGATATGAGTGTGTCTCTGTGAGATGAAAGGGAGGGGGAAACTGTGCTTGTTCTGAACGAATTGTAGCAGCAGGCTCAACCTACACTCCTCCTGGTTCTTGACAGACAGCTGAACCATACAACTATGGTTTTAGAACAACAAGGCAACATAATCAACAACAAAACAATCAACAACAAAACAACATAATCGTATTTAGATATGGAAAGTTGTCATATCCGTTACAATGCTTGTATTTATTGAGTATACAACATACCATATATCGTCTATATCATCCAGCTCTGCTGATTTCTAAGAATCTAGTTTAAGCAACTCCTTCCCCGCCTCTTTTAGTAGTACTGGATGACAGGAAAAACAACGGGTTCTCTGAGGGAAAACTGCAGTCAGATGAAGCAGCAGTGCTGGCAGAAGGAGTAAGCCATGCGGATAGAAATGCAGGGCCAGCGCTAACAAGCTGTTAACAACTTTCAATAGACACTAGATCTTCATGTTTGAGTGCTGTAGGTAGCTGAGAACGCATTTTATTTTTCATAGATTTTGCAATATAAAAAAAGTTCTCTTATCACTGGCAGCAAATTGTGGTTTGTAATTTCCTGCCTTCGCTTTTTCCATTGCCTGATTGCACTAGTTCCTGACTTCCATGACAGGCTTTTGGAGGCCAAAGCTATGCACCAAAGCAGGTATTTGAATGGGTCATGTTTATTAGGAAATTTAAGGAAAGAGTATTTCAAATGGGTTGACTCTGGTCCAGTGTTCAACTACCAAGTTGTATTTGCTCATTAAATTTTATAAAATTGATGTTTGAAACTATTAACAGGAGGGTGTTTAACAGAGGTGCAATTGCGGACAGTTATGAAGTCTTGGCTGAAGAATGCAACGCTGTACTTGGCAGGCAAGTTGCCAATATTGCAGTTATTGCTAAAGTCTTGGCAAAAGACTGCAGAGATGTACTTGGCAAGCATATCTGTGGTAATTACTTTGTCTAAATACTTATGATAATCTAATTTTGTAATGATAAGAATTGCTTAGTCTAAATACTTTGCAGTAGATATATATATTTATATATGGAGCATCTAATTAAGGTTTTAGGGACAGAGGGCGGTCTAAGGCAGATTGTAACAGTGAGAGGGATGTTTAGGTGTTTGATTTTAAAAAGTTACAACTCAGACTGTTTAGGCAGAGATTTTGATGAAATGACACAAGCATTGCAGATTATCCTTAAAATATATAGCCATCCCTCCTTCCATGGAGGAGCTATCCTGACAGAATTCATTATAACCAGGAATGAATCCTGACGGAATACATAAATAGCCTTTGAGTAAATAGTTGATTTCTCCTACAAGATAAAACAGGTGTGTTAGGGCTATTCTGGGGGGCCATGTCTAAAAGGTCAGGTTGATTTTAAAATATGTTTATTGTTTAATCTTAGACATTTGCAGAATAATACAAGTATATTGATAACGTTTATTGTTATTGTACTTTTTAAGCCTGTTATTGTACTTTTTTGAGCTCAAGGTGACGACTGACCTTGTCCTTAGTGGGATGATGGTATACTAAGAAATGATGAATTTGCCATTATCCATCAGCCATTACATAATTAAATAATACAATTTTAACTGAAAACATGATATTTTGCTATTTCAGGGGCATTGGCCCTTGTATAGGCACATACAAATGAATATGTGTGTAGATTAATTAAAAAAACATTTAATTTAATACATTTTAGAATAAGGCTGTAACATAACGTGTTAAAATTGAAGGGGTCTGAATACTTTCCTAATGCACTGTAACTTACTGTTGATGTTTTACAAATAGCATATTTTGGACTAGGATACAGGTATCTCAGTGCAAAACTGTTCAATATTATGAAGTTGGTACTGTAGGCGTTATGTTTATGTCATCCACCAATGCTGTGGGTTCAGTTCATTATACATTCACTACTGTAAATTGTTCTGGATAAGTTCTGCTGAACTAATTTAATGTAAAAATGGGGGTAAGAGGTTTCGGGTGTGTTGGTGGAGCCAGATTGAGGTGTGTGGGTTGAATTAGACTGAGGTACATATAGATATTGTACATTGATACATGTAGAGCATATAGATATTGATGCTTAGATATAGGTATACAGTGCCTTCGGAAAGTATTCGGACCCCTCCACATTCACCACATTTTGATGTGTTATAGAATTAATGTATAATTTATTAAATGCTGTGATTTGAAATCATATACCCCCTGGAAAGTTGTCTTATACATAGGACAGGTTGTCCCACCAAATTAATCCCAAGAGCTGTCTGAAAGATGCTTGTAGAAGTCTAAAAGAACCCTAGGGAGACATCAAGGAATCTAGTTTACAGGCCTCTCTTGGCACAATCAGGGTTGAAGTGCATGAGCCAACTGTCAGAAAGAGACTGTACAAACTCTGCCTACATGGGAGGGCAGGAAGGAAGAAGCCTCTCCTCTCAAAAAGAATATCGAGATATGCCAATGTACAGATGGAGTTATTTGGCTGCAATTACAGAAGCATTGTTTGGTAAAAACAAATCACTGCCTTTGAACAGAAGAACCTCATACCAACCATGAAGCATGGAGGCAGTGGCATTATGGTTTGGGGCTGCTTTGCAGCCTCAGTGTCTGGCCAACATGCCATCAGAGTCAACCCTGAATTCCATATTGTACCACAGAATTCTAAGAATGTGAGGCCTGTCAACTGAAGCTGAACTGAAAATGGATCTTGCAACAGGACAATGATCCAAAACACACAAGCAAAGCTAAAACAGAATGGCTCAAAAAGCATAAATTGGAGGTTTATGAACTGAGTCCCAGATCTCAGTCCTACCAAAATGCAGCGGGGGAATTTGAAGTGGGCTGTGCATGCAAGAAAACCATCTTAGATGACCCAGTTGAAGCAGTACTGTGAAGAAGAGTGGCCAATTATTGTTTTTAGAAATGTATGCCAATTTATAAAAAAGAAAATAATAATCATAAATAAACTGCTCAAAAGATTTTGGGGAAACCTAAATCGCACATCGGGTCTCAATGAATGAAATATAATAAATATCAAAATCTTTACTGTTAATTGTGTAATTTGATGAGAACAAAATGACGAAACAAAATCATGTAACAACGGTAAACGGAGACCAAAATCACCAACCGATTGAGGGCTGGATTCAAACTCACACCGAAAATCCAAGTAAACAGTTGAAATCACAGGCTGTTCCAACTTGAATTTGAAACTGAATTTCATCATGGTAACTGATAATGTGACTCAGTAGTGTGTATGGCCTCCACGTGACGGTATGCACTCCCGACAACAACGGGGCATGCTCCTGATGAGACAGTGGATGGTGTCCTGGGGGATCTCCTCGCAGACTTTGATCAGGGCATCAGTGAGCTCCTGGACAGTCTGTGGCGCTACTTGGCGGCGTGGGATGCACTGATACATAATGTCCCAGAGGTTCTCAATTGGATTCAGATCTGGGGAACGTGAGGGCCAGTCAATGGCATCAATGCCTCCGTCAACCAAGAACTGCCTACACACTCTGGCCACATGAGGCCGGGCATTGTCCTGCACCAGGAGGAACCCAGGGCCCACTGCACCTGTGTAAGGTCTGACGATGGGTCTGAGGATTTCATCCCGGTATCTAACAGCAGTCAGGGTACCATTGGGTAGCACATGGAGGTCTGTTCGACCCTGCAAAGACATGCCTCCACAGACCATCACTGACCCACCGCCAAACCGTTTATGCTGGATGATGATGCAGGCAGCATGACGTTCACCATGGCGTCTCCAGACTCTTCCACGTCTGTCACATGCTCAGTGTGAACCTGCTCTCATCAATGAAGAGAATGGGGCGTCAATAGTGGACCTGTCAATTCTGGTGTTCTCTGGCAAATGCCAGTCATGATGCACGGTGCTGGGCTGTGAGCACAGGTCCCACTAGAGGACGTTGGGACATCATGCCACCCTCATGGAGTCTGTTTCTTATAGTTTGGTCAGAAACATGCACACCAGTAGCCCGCTGGAGGTCATTTTATAGGGCTCTGGCAGTGCTAGCAGGAGCAGATACCGGGCCAGCTGCTAGATTGATGCCTTTCTACGGTTCTGTCCAGCTCTCCTCGTGTAACAGCCCGTCTCCAGGTATCTCCTCCATGCTCTTGAGACTGTATTGGGAGACATAACAAACCTTCTTGTCACCGCACGTATGGTTGTGCCATCCTGGAGGAGCAGGACTACCTGTGCAACCTGAATGGGCTGCAGATACCGCCTCATGCTACCAATGCAATCGCTGAAACACAAAGGCCTAAAAAACCTGTCTCCATTCATTTAGCATCAGACTATCTGTGAAAAATGTAAAAATACTACTGTGGTGGATAATGAAAAAAACACCCCAAATAAAGTTTAGTGGTGAATTTTCCCTTTAAAGCTCTTTTCCAATTTGGTCAATGATTGAATCATAAACAATGATGAGGCTTCAAGTTTTTTTGTGGACATTCCCCACAATGTATGGGTCAAGTGTTTTATATGGTGTGCTTCTCTTCAGATCGGGACGTCCTGTCAGCTTCATGGTTGTTTTCAACACCCCCAGCCCAGTTAGCAAGATCTCCTGGGTCAACAGGCTTCACCTGGCCAAGATTGCACAGCGTGAGTACTACATTACATTATATGGCCCCTTCCTTACACCATTTACAGTACATGCTTATTACATATAATGATTACTGATGCAAATTACACAAAGTGAATTTATTTCTGTCTTTTTTCACAATATGCAAACTACTTTGCTGTACACTCTCATGATCGAGAAAGTAATGCTTAAAGCTTAGTGAAAGTGAATGCATTATTTATAGTCTGTTTTCTGACAATTATTTGAACCTCATCATACATAAAAACGGCTACATTTTTGATAGGTAATATATAATAAAAAGACAGACTTCTGAAGTGAAAACATTTTTGTTCATACTGTATACAGTTGACATCAAGCCTATTTTCAGCCTATTTAAACTTGGTGGCGGGGGCTGTTGCTCTCAGTATTGTTATGTAATGTAATACAACGTGTTCAAGCCATAGGTTTAACCAGGGTGGTCTCGTTAAGAAAACAGTAATGGATTCGGAAATTAAGGCACTGTGTGTCAATTAATTGAAACATTGCCAAAATGTGTAACAAAAAATATGGTGCCTTGCTGTTAATAAATTTCTATTTCCAACTGAGTTAATAAGTAAATAAGTTCACATTCTCATTAATAGCCTAGAAACAAATGCAACTGTGCAGCTCATGTGCAGGCTAGCGTTATTTAGAATGTGGAATGTAACTTCCGTAAGATGTCTTCTATTGCTCTGTTCGCTTAAAGGAGAAGGCTAATCTGGCTCCCAAATCTGAAGTTTAAAGCCCCAATATACAATATATCAATATTTCAGATCATGAAATATGCATACCTCGCCTAATAACTGAAAGACGAAATGACAATAAGCCTACTGTTATTATTCAATCTGCGTCAAATACATCAATTTTGAGATAAGGTAACAAGGTAGATACATTTGTTCTATTTGGTGTAATCATTTGGCGTTTCCATTTACACAGGCATAGCATTAGCCAAATGTTGGGTTGGAATCAAAGGATATCTGTGTGCAATAACCTGACCAGCCCATTATCCATTTCCACTATCTGGTCATGGGCTACATTAGGTACCCTATATAAAATACAGTATATTTGGCTGCACAAAGCCTAATAACAGTAGGATAATTGCCATTTTTCCCTCCACCTCAATCACACACAATATGTAGACAAAGGTCTATTGGAACATGCATGAAATCAATCAGACATAATGGAATTGGGGCTTTATATTTGAGATTTAACATTTATGGTGTTGGTCAGTGTTAAGGCAAGTTGACTGAAGAACTTATCGCAATCAAGTTAGCTGCATCTTTTATTTGAATGGTGCCACAAAAGATGGCTCTTGTTAACCACATGAATCGATAGGACTAAGACTAAATTTGTCATGTATTAGTGATACGCCAGTGCTGTAAGACATCAATAGGGTTTCCAGCACCTGTCTGTGGTGCTGTCTTGACTATGTCAAACGTGGTATCTAAAACATCAGGCAAGGAAGGAGTTATTCTTTGAGCTGGGTATACAACAGCACAGCAGCATTTACAGCCTTGCAGTGCTGCCCACACTAACAACACAGCAGGAGTACTGATTAGGACAAGCTATTATATAGCATACATGGTAGATTAATTTTAGGCGCAGATGTGCACTGGAAAACGTTTCTTATTCATGGGTCTGTATAGAGCCCACACATTACAACAAGTGTTTCTGCATAGGCTCAGAGTGGGGCCTTTGTGCTCAGTAGAAAGCCTGGGGTAATGGTCAGAGAGGAATACTGATCCACAGTAGAACCAGAAAAACAAGTGAGCATCATGGGGAAGGGTCATGTGACTGAAGAGGAAGACACTAAAAATAGTTAATGACCTCAACCACATGAGCCAAAGACTACTCTATATAATACTGCTTTGTAGACATTGCATGTGGTAGTGAGACAAGTTTCTAACCAACAGGACCCTACATAGCTTCTACCCCCAAAGCTATCCATTAAAAATATTATGAAATGGCAAAAACAAACATACACTACCGTTCAAAAGATCACTTGTACAGTGTAGACATTGTTGATGTTGAAAATGACGATTGTAGATGGAAATACCTGATTTTTTTATGAAATATCCATGTGGGAGTATAGAGGCCAACTATTATCAGCAACCATCAGTCTTGTGTTCCAATGGCACGTCAAGTTCATCATTTCAAAATGCTAATCGATCATTAGTAAACCCTTTTGTTAGCACAGCTGAGAGCTGTTGCGCTGATTAAAGAATCAATAAAACTGGCCTTAGACTAGTTGAGTATCTGGAGCATCAGCAATTGTGGATTCAATTACATGCTGCAAAACACCAGTCAAAATGGCCAGGTCCTCAACTTGTTACTACAGGTAGCATGAGGCAGTACCTGCAGCCCATTCAGTTTGCACAGGCAGTCCAGCTCCTCCTGGATGGCACATCCATATGTGCCAAAGGTTTGCTGTGCCTCCCAGTACAGTCTAAAGAGCACGGAGGAGATACCAGGAGATGGGCCGTTACACGAGGAGAGCTGGACAGGGCCGTAGAAGGGCTATCAACCCAGCAGGAGGACCGGTATCTGCTCCTTTGTGCAAGGAGGAACAAAAAGAGCACTTCCAGAGCCCTACAAAATGACCCCCAGCGGGCTACTGGTGTGCATGTTTGACCAAACTGTCAGAAACAGACTCCATGAGGGTGGCATGAGGGCTCGACGTCCTCTAGTGGGACCTGTGCTCACAGCCTAGCACCGTGCAGCTCGATTGGCATTCGCCAGAGAACACCAGAATTTGCAGGTTTGCCATTGGTGCCCTGTTCTCTTCACAAAAGAGAGCAGGTTCACACTGAGCACGTGACAGACGTGAAAGAGTCTGGAGACGCCACGATGAACGTTATGCTGCCTGCAACAACATCCAGCGGTTTGGCGGTGGGTCAATGATGGTCTGGGGAGGCATATACTTGGAGTGTCACACAGACCTCCACCTGCCAGCCAACGGTACCCTGACTGCTGTTAGGTACTGGGATGAAATCCTCAGATCCATTGTCAGATCTTACACAGGTGCAGTGGGCCCTGGATTCCTTTTGGTGCAGGACAATGCCTGGCGTCATGTGGCCAGAGTGTTTGTTGGCAGTTCTTGGATGACGAGGGCATGGATGCCATTGACTGGCCCTCAAGTTCCCCAGACCTGAATCCAATTGAGAACCTCTGGAACGTTATGTATTGGTGCATCCGACGCCGCCAAGTAGTGCCACAGACTGTCCAAGAGATCACTGATCCCCTAATCCAGGTCTGGGAAGAGATCCCGCAGGACAGCATCCGCCATCTCATCAGGATCATGCCCAGATGTTGTCAGGAGTGCATACAGGAACATGGGGGCCATACACACTACTGAGTCACATTATGAGTTGTCTTGATTAAATTCACGCAAGTTGGAACAGCCTGTGACTTCAATTGTTTACTTTGATTTTCGGTGTGAGTTTGAATCAAACACTCAATCGGTTGATCGGTGATTTTGGTTTCCGTTGACCGTTGTTACGTCATTTTGTTCTCAACGAATTACACAATGTACAGTAAACATTTTGATCTTTAATATATTTCATTCATTGAGACCTGATGTGTGATTTAAGTGTTCCCTTAATTTTTTTAGCGGTGTAGTTACCGCAAAACACCAGTCTTAATGTCAATAGTGAAGAGGCAACTTTGGGATGCAGAGTTGCAAATAAAAACCCCTATCTAAGACTGGCCAATAAAAAGAAGAGATTAACATGGTCAAAAGAATAGACACTGGACAGAGGAAGAGATCTGCCTAGAAAGCCAGCATCCCGGAGTCACCTCTTCACTGTTGACTTTGAGATTGGAGTTTGCGGGTACTGCTTAATGAAGATGCCAGTTGAGGACCTGTGAGGCATCAGTTTCTCAAACTAGATACTCTAATGTATTTGTCCTCTTGCTCAGTTGTGCACCGGGCCTCCCACTTCTCTTTCTATTCTGATTAGAGACAGTTTGCGCTGCTCTGTGAAGGGATTAGTACACATCGTTGTAAGAGATATTCAGTTCCTTGGCAATTTCTCGCATGGAAAAGCCTTCATTTCTCAGAACAAAGAACAGAAAGTTATTTCTTTCTGGCCATTTTTAGCCTGTAATCGAACCCAGAACCTATGATGCTGAAAGATTGAACTAGTTTAAAGAAGGCCAGTTTTATGACTTCTTTAATCAGCACAACAGTTTTCAGCGGTGCTAACATAATCGTAAATGGGTTTTCTAATGATCAGTTAGCTTTTTAAAATGATAAACTTGGATTTTCAAACACAACGTGCCACTGGACCACAAAACTGATGGTTGCTGATAACGGGCCTCTGTACGCCTATGTAGATATACCATAAAAAAATCAGCAATTTCCAGCTACAATAGTCATTTACAACATTAACAATGTATTTCTGATCAATTTGATGTTATTATAATGGACAAAAAATGTGCTTTTCTTTTGAAAACAAGGACATCTCTAAGTGACCCCATACTTATGAACGGTAGTGTACATTGTTGCTGCTATCGGTTTTTACCTATCCACTGCTGCCTCAGCCAGTATGTACATAAATCTAAATGATCAGTAACCCATTTCAGTGATGGGACTTTCAGTGAATACCCAAATGATTGTTTTTCACATCAGTTTCGATTTATTCCCTCTTACTGTCTTATCACTGTGTAAATGTATACTCTGTGTTACTATTTTATATACATTTGCATTGAAAAACATATTGCTGTTAGTCTCTACCTAATATTGATAAAATGTGACAAAAACATTTATGTGATTTAGAGATATTCCATTCCCTAGGATTTTTATAGCGCTCCCTACCACTACTGGCTCAATTTTCAAGGGACATGGGGAGGACCAGGGAGATATTTGGAATTACTATTACTGTTAACAATATAAATAAATATAGCCATACACATTTCCTGGACATGTTTTTATGTTTAGTTGAAAATCCATTGAGTGATTGTTTGTTGAGACCCTGGTGTGAATAGAATGAATTTGCACTAACCTGGCCAGGATGTCAATGACATGTTAATTGCCTTACACCCACACTTTGCCTTCCCATTTAACAAATGTAATTACAATAAGGAAGTTGTTGATGTAATTTCACGGATGGCCTACTGTCACTTGGCTTTCCTAACATTTCGTGGTAATGCAGGCCTGATGTTTGCTCTGGGGAGTCCTCCAGTTCAATCAGCATTTGAATTCTACTCATCTGTGTCCTGTATGGACTGAAAGGGGTGCCATGCTCCAAAATGCATCAAAATGTCTGTTGCCCTGACTAGCAAACAGTTTTATGCATGATTTAGTAAGTGATAAGACCTCACAAAGCTAATTTAGGGGCCTGGCTTTGCCTTGTACAAGTGTTAATGCTGTTAACCCCAATTTACGTAACAGCACTTATCTTATGTATGTGTTTATATACACTCATTACTAAATACAATAGATTTAGTGTCAGATTCTGTGTGTTGTAAGTCTCAAAATTGGACGGTAGAAGTTCACACTCAGGGCATCGGGCACCATTAATAATAGGATTCTGGGAAGGCTATGTTCCATGGCATCTCCTCTGCTGCTTCAAATGGGCCTACTGTTTCTGAGGGGATCATACACTAACTAAGCTAGGAGCATAGCCTAAAACATGGGTTGATTCTTTACAGAGAAATTAAAAGATTTTCTAATGGACCTCCAGGCTTTCCAGGCAAGGTTAGGACTGAGTTGACAGCCCACACAAGCAGCGCAGACAAGTGAGAGTGGAGTCAAGGCGCCAGAGACAGAGAAATAAAGGAATGGATGGAGACAGAGAGAGGTTGAAAAGAAGGAAGTGTGGAAAGGAGTGATTGAGTCAAGCAATCAGTCCCACCACAGGGAGTATAGGGCAGTCAGGGGGCTGTTGCCTTCGGTTACCCTGCTATCTCTAAGTGAGTCAGACTCTTCCCTTCCCGAGAAGCCAATCGATAGAAAATGCTTGAGGATTGTGGTTTGGCCATCCTGGCACACACCCTCTTAATCCACTGCTAGAAAGCACTATGGTAAAGCAACGGGGAGCAGAACACAGGAGACTGGCAATGTGTTAAATGTACCATGCTGTGGGTTGAAATACAAGAGATGTCCTTTGGATGTTGGTTAAAGTACTGTATGTGTTAACAAACAACAAATGTATACAGAATTTTGTGCTATTCCCGACAACATTGGGGTTTTGCAGCTTCTCATGAGCCTAGCAACTCCCAAAGAAGACTACACAGACACATCAGGGATGCAACAGTTTCAACATTCTCTTAAGTATGAACCGAGAGCTGTACACAATATAATGAACTACCGAATGGATTTATGTTGGGGGAAGCGCTGAATTACAAACAATGCTTAAGGGTTAAGGTTTACTAATACTACAGTGTGGTTAAGATTAAGGTAAGGAGTATATTAATGATCCCAAAGAAAGTTGACAATTTTATGAAGAAGAATTGTTAAGGAGATACGGGGCTGCAGTGAAGACTTTCTATAGGCACTATAAAATGAGATTATGATTATAACTTCAAGGCAGATAGGTGGCATAAACTGCACCAATAAAAAAGAGGTGGCAATACTGATGCTCTATTTTTAGCCAGTTGGATGATGCCAGAGTGACATCCAACCACAATGTGACAGCAGACAATTACAGATCTATAATAAACTATAAAGTCTGGGGGAGCTAATCTTTCGTCCAATTTTGACTTTTTTTTATGTATTCTTCACTGAATAAAAATATACACCGATCAGCCATAACATTATGACATAACATTATGAGCATCTCCAAAACTGAAGCCCTTCTGGAGTGTTCCCGGTCTGCAGTGGTCAGTACCTATCAAAAGTGGTCCAAGGAAGGAAAAGCGGTGAACCGGCGACAGGGTCATAGGCGGCCAAAGCTCACTGATGCACGTGGGGAGCGAAGGCTGGCCCAGGTGGTCCGATCCAACAGACGAGCTACTGTAGCTCAAACTGCTGAAAAAGTGAATGATGGTACTGATAGAAAGGTGTCAGAACACAGTGCATCGCAGTTTGTTGCAGACTAGTCAGGGTGCCCATGCTGACCCCTGTGACCACTGCTGAAAGCGCCTATAATGGGTACATGAGCATCAGAACTGGACCACGGAGCAATGGAAGAAGGTGGCCTGGTCTGATGAATCACGTTTTCTTTTACATCATGTGGATGGCCGGGAACGTGTGCATCGCTTACCTGGAGAACACATGGCACCAGGATGCACTATGGGAAGAAGGCAAGCCGGAGGAGGCAGTGTGATGCTTTGGGCAATGTTCTGCTGGGAAACCTTGGGTCCTGCCATTCATGTGGATGTTACTTTGACACGTACCCAGAGGCGTTGCTAGGACCACAATACATTTGGGGCTTAGCCCCGCACCCCGGGACAGAAAGTACAGGGTTTTGAATGTGCATGAGGAAAATTTCGATGTACATGCTAGCGGCCTACATGTCTACATTGTCATGATGCACGATCGGAATTATAGATGAATAGATCAGGGGCTATTTTTTTATAATTTTTTTTGGGTCAATTTGAGATCCGGGGCTATTCATAAAAAACCTGGGGCTATAGCCCTGGACGCCCAGGCCTAACGACGCCACTGCACGTACCACCTACCTGAGCATTGTTGCAGACCATGTGCACCCTTTCATGGGAACGTTATTCCCTGATTGCATTGGCCTCTTTCAGCAAGACAATGCTCTGCCACAAATCAAAAATGGTTCAGGAATGGTTTGAGGAACACAACAATGAGCTCAAGGTGTTGACTAGGCCTCCAAATTCCCCAGATCTCAATCAAATCGAACAAACTTACAGGACCTATAGGATAACTGAAAAGATAACTTAAAGGATAGCTGCTAACATCTTGGTGCTAGATACCACAGCAAACCTTCAGGGTTCTAGTGGAGTCCATGCCTAGACGGGTCAGGCCTGTTCTGGCGGCAAAAGGGGGACCTACACAATATTAGGCAGGTGGTCATAATGTTATGGTTGATCGGTGTACACTACTGTTCAAAAGTTTGGGGTCACTTAGAAATGTCCTTATTTTTTAAAGAAAAGTAAATTTTTATGTCCATTAAAATAACATCATAGTGATCAGATATACAGTGTAGACATTGTTAATTTTGTAAATGATTACTGTAGCTGGAAACAGCTGATTTTCAATGGAATATCTACATAGGCATACAGAGGCACTGTGTTCCAGTGGTACCCGCAAAACACCAATCTTAACCTCAACAGTGAAGAGGCGGCTCCGGTGTGCTGGCATTATAGACATAGTTGTAAAGAAAAAGCCATATCTCAGACTCTCAATCACCTGTCTGCTTCCTTGTCTGGTTTATGTTCTACATAGTGAGCTTGCAACATTGTTTAAATTGTCTGAAATGAGCTTGGGGAGAAGTGAAACAGTAGCTCATTTTACAACCCGGTTTCCAAAAACGTTGTGACGCTGCGTAAAATGTAAATACAAACAGAATGCAATGATGTGCAAATCAGTGGGAGCAAGTGGGATTTCAGTGGAAAGAAATACAGGATGAACATATCTATTATTGGCTAAAGTCATACTGCAGTCCTTTAATATTTTTTTAGCATTAAATTTACCTGAAACTGAGAACCTGAAATATTTGATACAGTACAACTTTTCTTTAATGTGACAAGTTCAGTGATGTCAATAGCATACTGTAGATACTGTACTGTCAGTGCTTAAAAGTAACATTTTAGGATTCTTTTTGTTGTGTATAGGGAATAAACCCCATAGCAGAATTCAAGACTTCAGTAGATCGCTGTTTGACCACCAAGGTATCCACCCTACATGTACTAAGGGTATATTTTGAGTGGTTGACATCCACACATAACTCCTGCCAAAAAACTGTTTGTGATGTTATGTAAGCTGTCAGAACTAGGTTTGCAAGCTACCAGTAATGTATCAAAGTTAACAGAATCTACTGTAAATTAGGTAATTAAGTAGGTAATCTATGGGAATCTACATTACGGTAACCTTGGTAATTTATACTTGAATGTATTTCTTTTTATATGTAATATTTTGTCTTAAAGTGGGAGACCACAGTGTTTGTCTACTGCACAACAAGGGAACTGCCCCTCTATACTTTCAGTCAGTGCTTAACCCACATCCCTACCCAAGCTCTTAATGCTCTCTGATCTCTTGTCGGTTCCACCGCAACAGGAGGACCGCTCCACCTCAGTGGTGGATCCAGCTTCACCTTGCCGTCCATTTTCCACAAACATCCGAAACTCTTGACGATGCCCTAAAATACCCCATCTCCCCACCAGAAGCTGGTGCGCCTTGTGTGAACTAATAAAGTTGGAAATTTGAAGGCTGCGTTTACATTACACATGCAAATTCAGAATGCTATGCCAGCATCACACGTAGATGCTCGCTTGTAGGGGTGCCAATAGGATTCTGCGAATTTGCAGCAACTCTTGAAGTCTACAAAGCAAGGTTGTATGAAGAAAGCTCTGACTACAATATAGATAAGTGTTGCTATTCAAAAAATCATCCAATCACTGCAAATCATTCATATGTAAATAATAACTGATGCTTTTATTTGACCATTAATAAAAATTGTAGTGACGTGAGAAAGGTAATCAAATTGTTTTTAGTGTCGCATTGGAAGCAGTGTAAACGTAAGATAAGATGCACATTTGCATGCACCAAAATAATTTATTGTAAATAAATATTGTGAAACACTATAATTAACTTATTTCTGACAATGTATCATTGTCATTTTCTTAAATTTTAATACAAACATTCTACATGATGCACCATAACAATAGCATAATTGTCACTTAACGATGCATCTCTTCCAACTACAGTACATGCCACCAGTTTGGCTAAAAGACATTTACAACAAACATATTGACATACAGTACTGTGCAAAAGTACACTGCTCAAAAAAAATAGGTGAACACTTAAATCACATTGGGTCTTGGTGAACGAAATATATTAATGATCAAAATGTTTACTGTACATTGTGTAATTCGTTGAGAACAAAATTACGTAACAACGGTCAATGGAAACCAAAATCACCAACTGATTTAGGGCTGGATTCAAACTCACACCGAAAATCACAGGCTGTCCATCTTGCGTGAATTTCGTCATGGCAACTCATAATGTAGCTCAGTAGTGTGTATGGCCCCGACGTGCCTGTATGCACTCCCGACAACGTCTGGGCATGCTCCTCATGAGACGGTGGATGGTGGTGTCCTGGGGGATCTCCTCCCAGACCTGGATCAGGGCATCAGTGAGCTCCTGGACAGTCTGTGGCGCTACTTGGCAGCGTCGGATGCACTGATACATAACGTTCCAGAGGTTCTCAATTGGATTCAGGTCTGGAGAACGTGAGGGCCAGTCAATGGCATCAATGCCTTCGTCATCCAGGAACTGATTACACACTCTGCACCTAACAGCAGTCAGGGTACCGTTGGCTAGCACGTGGAGGTTTGTGCGACACTCCAAGGATATGCCTCCTCAGACCATCACTGACCCACTGCCAAACTGGTCATGCTGGATGATGTTGCAGGCAGCATGACGTTCACCATGGCGTCTCCACTCTTTCACATCTGTCACGTGCTCAGTGTGAACCTGCTCTCATCTGTGAAGAGAATGGGGCGCCAATGGTGGACCTGCCAATTCTGGTGTTCTCTGGCAAATGCCAATTGAGTTGCACGGTGCTGGGCTGTGAGTACAGCTCCCATTAGAGGATGTCGGGCCTTCATGCCACCCTCATGGAGTCGGTTTCTGACAGTTTGGACAAAAACATGCACACCAGTAGCCTGCTGGAGGTCATTTTGTAGGGCTCTGGCAGTGCTCCTCCTTTTTGCTCCTTGCACAAAGGAGCAGATACCGGTCCTGCTGCTGGGTTGATGCCCTTGTACGGCCTTGTCCAACTCCCCTTGTGTAACTGCCCGTCTCTTGGTATCTCCTCCATGCTCTTGAAACTGTACTGTTAGACACACCAAACCTTCTTGCAATGGCATGTATATATGTGCCATCCTGGAGGAGCTGGACTACCTGTTCAACCTGAATGGGCTGCAGGTACCGCCTCATGCAACCAGTAGTAACAAGGACACTTTAAAAACAAAACTAGAGAAGAATCATTCAGGAAGAATAAAGTGAAAGCAGTTGTCTGTAGCCACCTGCTGCAAAACCATTCCCTTTGTTGGGGTTGTCTTGCTGTTGCCTCTCTAGTGCACCTTTTGTCACAATCATTTGCACCAAAACAGGTGACATTGATTCACAATCGCTTATGCTTCCTATCTGGACAGATTGATATCCCTGAAGTTTAATTGACTTGGTGTTATACTGTGATGATTACTTGTTCCCTTAATTCTTTTGAGCAGTGTACTAGGCCATTCTAAAAAATTCTGATTACAGCCATCTACAGTATCTGAGCATCAAGTGTTTATTCGTTAAAAAAACAAACACTATTTAAAATTGAAGAAACCCCAATACAATTAAATGAACATAATTTTGGTTTTAAACAAGTCTTTACATTGTGTGGCCTTGCTTATAATGCAGATTTGAAGAAATTAACTTAAATAGATGGTGGTGTAATTTGGTCAAGTGGTCCTGTGGAAAATGACAGAATTTGCCATAACTCTTTTACCTTTTCTCCTTTTTGTTCTTTTTCCTTTCCAAATGATCCCACACAGCTCCATTCATGTGTTCCATCAGTAGCATTCTGCTCCATGTAGGTCCTAATCATGTTTTCAGTGTGTTTAATGTCATCACTGTGCAAAAGATTCTGCCACTCTACCATTTTCCAAAGGTAGAGCATGATATATCTATTGATACTTTCATAGATTTTGACCAGATCCTGACACAGCTGGCTGAAACGCACCCCCAGACCATGACTGAGCCGCCACCATGTTTCATAGAACGCTGCAGACAGGCATCAATGTACTTCCAGCAAACTGTTCTGCTGATACAGAGTCTTTGTGAACCAATACATTTTTGAGTACCTGTCCTGCTAAGGAAACACTTTTAAAATGTTATGAGTTGGCGAGACTAAGCTCAATTAATTTGCCCCATGTAGTCTTTTGTATTCATACCTGCACTGCAACAACTGCTCCTGTCAAGTAAACTGGTCAAACATCCTAAACCAAATGAGGCATTTAGTCTCCACTGCGATTTTAGGGCTTTGGAAACAGAAACTCTATGTGGCTCATTGCATATTGATATATGTAGTTATGAACAAGACACAGGGAGTTAATTAAAACAAGCTGTTTGATTGCACACACACTTGTGTTTTAGTTAGTTGTAATTCACAGTTACTTAATAAAGGAATGCTGGCAGATCTGTGTTTTGCCTAGTGAGGTGGTGCACCTGTTGTAGGAGCTTTGAGGTATTTACAAGTGTGTGCAAGCCAAGTTCTCTCTTTTATTTGCTGCAATCCAGCACATGGGTTTTACTTATTGGGGTGGATACTTGCTGTTGTATAGAATCTCATTAAGGCCCTATTAGTGTACAGTCATTTCATAATTTTACAAAGTGGATTTTTTATTTGAAGTGGGTCCAAAAGAGTTCATTTGGATGGTGCAAATGCTGCAATATGATTAAGCAAAACCTGTTATCTTTCTATCTATATTTTAGGAGAGGAGAACAAACCAGGATGGGTCTGTACTGAGGATGAAGAAAAGACCATGGCGCCATTTTGGCCTCTACTTGCTTGCTGTGTGCCTGTCTATGCCACCAAATCCTCGGACAGGAAGGTGAGTTCCAGGTTTAAACTAGGGATGGGCATGGGTAGTCGACTATTCGAATATCTGTAATCAATTTAGTATTTGAGTATTTGTGTGTATATTAAATTTTGCCCCACATTTTTTTTTTTTTTTTACATAGCCTATATGTATTTTTTTTGTCGAAATATTTAGTCCTGAATATTATTTTTCTAAATACTTAAAATTTCAATCTCAAATTTTTACACATGATGATATACCATGACCATTTAAAAAAAAATATATAATTTTTTACGTCGTTTTTATAACGCACTCCTTCACACGTGTTTGTTGTTTACAATCGTCAGTCAAAGTGGTAGTAGTGTGGTGTGGCCCAGTCAGTCAGAAGGACACAATATATACAGCATAGCCTACTGTTAGCAAGTGGATGAAAGTTAACATATTAGTTGAATTAATGTTACCTACGGAAAAATTGTGGCCACAAAATGCTACGTGAAGTATTTTCTTGCGTTTACGCACGCATCTCTTTCTCAAATGAGCTGATATATAACACAGAAAATACTCAGTGTGCCCTACCAAGTAAGGAAATTGCTTGGCGTGCATTTTCATCAAGTCTCCCCGGGTCATCTCGTGAGTATTTACTTTTGGTTGCATATGTAGTTAGTAAATTTGAGCTAGCTTGTGTGCATGCATCAGCGATCTTGAAGTAGCCATTTTTAGTAGAACATAGACGTGTAAATTCAATCAGTACAACAGGCTTTAGTTGAGCTGTTAAATTATTAAATTGAAGACAATTTAGTTAAGATTACCCCTGTTAAAAGCTAACTAATCAACAAGTTATATTTGTATTAGCCTACAAATCAAACACTCACTCACCCACAGTCAAGCACTCACTCACCCATTGTGCTTGACTTTGGATAGAATAAGTGCAGGGAATGGACAAATCGCACATTGGACTATGTTAATGAAAATGTGTTAATACTGCATGCCCTAAAAAGGAACCAGAACGCTGTTCGCCTAAAATTAAAAGGCCCAAGTCAACCACTGCTTAACCATGATAAATGCTTTTCACCAAGAATAAACAAGTTCCTAGCAAGGTGTCAATAAAGCTAAATAAACAAAGAACAACGTTGGCAGTAGTGGTGCGCCTAATGTGAATTCACCACTTCAATTATGACACCAATAATGACGCAGTTGACTTTCGTCGGTCGTAGGATTTGGGCTTAATTTTAAGCACTTTACTCTTTCATTCATTCCCATGCATTCTGTCTGCTGCATATATGCGAGTACGCGAGTCGTCTGATTTGGGCTTTACGCCTGATGTCCACCAGATACATCAAACTCGTTGCGTTGCGCCGGAAGTCATTCATTGTCATTGAAGCAATCCAAAAAGGTATGTTTCCAAAGCGATGTTGCATTGCGGTGCATTTGGTGTAACGTAAGCAGCCGCTTAGGGCCCCCGACTGCCAGGGGGCCCCAGACTGTTAGTGAGCCCCAGATTACTAGGGGAGAGGGGGCCCCAAAATCAAATTTTGCTTAGGGCCCCCAGAAGGCTAGGGCTGGCACTGCTGGTGAACATCAGGTTTTATGGTGGATGTCCACTAGTCCGGCGCGGCCCCTGCCTCGGACGGATACAATTAATTTTCTATGAATAGCGTCAAGGCTTTGTTGACGGTTGCGCAAAGCATCTCGGGAAGGCAGCGCGGCCTTGAGCTGTTCCGGCGAGTCAAGAAGTTGGGCCACGGTCAATATTATGCAAATGAATCCGGCTAACGCCAGGCGTTTATCCAAAGGAAATAGTCTTTCATAAACGAGACAGTCTTCCTAGGTAGGTCCATGTTGTATTGCAACAGCACCTGGGAAATATTTTTGCTCCATGTGAAACGTTCTGCTACCAACTGGAGGAAAAGCAAATTATAGCAGGGGATCAGCGCAATAAGGATTGGAGGATGGCGGAAATTGTTGGTGACTCAGGTCAGTTTTATTAGTTAGCTGTGTTGTTAAATGTGCCGTGTTTATTTAGCACTGAGTTGTTTGTTTTAATGGCTGCACCACAGAAATACTTTGCCTGCTAGCATAGCGCTCATTATAACATGTTTTTATTTTGCCTGTGAGTGAGAAAAATAATTGGTCAGTTTCATGTTAAATAAAAAAGTTCACGAAGAGATGTCAACACAGCCCTCCCCTCCACCGTATGTCCACTGTTCCGGTGCGAATTCGCCTGCAAATGCGCCGCCTTGCCCCAGATGGCTGCTTATACTGTAGAGAGCTCAAACGGCCATGCTGCCTTCCCGAGATGCTTTGCGCAACCGTCAAAAACGCCTTGACGCTGTTCATAGAAAATGAATTGTATCCGTCCGAGGCAGCGGGCGCACCGGACCAGTGGACATCCACCGTTAGGCTGTGAAATCTAACGCCGGATTTACACCTGTCGCTTCTGCGGAACGTTCCAGCTCCGATGAGGTTTTGTTCCTCCAAGCAGTGTCATACCCCACCGGGAGCTTTTCAGAAGCGGAGCGCTGAGAGGCAGCTGTGTAGGTGAGATCACGAGATCAACAAACAACAATAAACTACTTTGCATGTCCGACATTGACTTTCTTTTGTTTTTGTATTTTTTCCTTGATTTTCGGGGTTCTACCATGACGTTCTTCTATATTTCCAGAAATGTAAAACATATGGGCAAGTATCAAAAGGTTAAAATCAGACAGTCAAACTTTTTAAAACTTACATAAACTAGGCCTACCTGAAACGCTTCTGTACTGTATGTCATTATTTCTTATAGCAAATAATATCTCACAGGTCCTGTCCTGTGTAATGCAAGGCTACTGAACATTTTAATGGGTTTTCAAGATGCATAAATACTGAATGGCCCTATACAAGTAGGCTACTTTTCAAAATCACGTAGGCCTATTATAAGAAAGATAATTATAGTACTCACTTTCTGCACTCACTTATAGTGGGCCTACTCACTTTTTGTATTTGACCTGTGCGGCTTGGACGCGGCGTCCTTCAAAAATAGACAAGGCGCCTATCTTTAGCGAAGCAGAGCGGAGAGCCGCTTCTGGAACGCTTCTGAAACGAGCCGCGGCTCGTCTGGCGGAATCACATCGACTAGAATGGCCGCCATTAGCTCCGGCGGACGCGTCGGAGCCGGAACGCGCCGCAGAAGCGCCCGGTGAAATCTAGGCGGTTGAGAGTGCAGAAAATTTTGAGTTAAGCAAATAGCATATTGCTGTCTAGCTTAGCTAAATAGCTTCTCTAGACTCCAACATCCAACACTCAGTGTTATGTGTTTGATATATATTGTCTTTTATTTCTGTAACCGAGTTTTGCGTGTCTACCACATTTCTTCCTCCATATGCGCGCTCGCTCTTTTGTCACACGAACGGCCATTAAGTCAATGTTCTTGCGAACCACACCCACACCTTTGTGCTCTAGCGCTCATGTTGTATCGGTAGTTTTTAAAAACATGTACATTTATTTCGGTTAACCGTATACTATTCGAATAATAACACATACTATTGGGATAGTAAAATCTTGTCCAATGCACATCACTAATTTAAACACTTTATTGTTTGACTGAAGTTTTCTAGTAAAAACAAAAATGTTTTTTAGGATTGTCTCGGAAATGAACTTAGATACACTGTAGGGCTTAACGGAATGGGATACCCCATCAACATCACTCAATAATCAGAGAAGAGCAACAAGCAGTAAATGAGAGCTGAATGTCTGCTGTGCTATATTACTACTCTGGATATAGTGTGTGCTAAATGAATAAAATGTAAAATATAATTTAAATGATTACAGTGCAGTTAAAGATGGAAATTTCAGATTGAGGGTAATCAAATATTACTTTCTGCCATCCAGGAACAAAAAAAGAGAAAGTCATGGTCTTACTCCAACGTTACTATTACAAGGTGACACAGTACCTTCCCCTGCTAAGCTGGCTAGAAAGTGGCAATCGATGGGGCCTGTTAAGAGTTGGAAGCCTGTCGTAGATCAAATGGCAAACTCAGATGAGAGACAGACTAAAAGGGTTTCAGGACTCAGTCAAAAAGGTATAAAATCAATTTGCAGTGGCTGGAAGATGATATTTCCAACGACATTTCCAGATATAATGCGGTTACAGGCCTTGCAAGGTGGGTGGGGTATGCCAAATTACCATGACCACCAGGGCAAGATGTTATAAAGTGATCATGCAATTACCTTAATGACCATGGGACGCTCAGCATAAATCAGTGTTCCACCATTAGATTAAGATCCAGAGCCGTGCACAGGGGCATGGGCAAAAATGACAAAAAAAGGGCTCCTTGGATAAATGCACATGCAGTAGAACGGACGTTGGGTGCAATGCGCCTGTCGGCTTCCTCATGACTGCCAGCTTCAGCGATTCGCATTACGCAGACGGACGACAGATGGCCGGCTGCTTGAGTGACAAGGTGTCACGCAGATAGAATGCGGGGACCGATGGGCAAAAAGGGCAATTGTTGAGTCTGAGGGGAAAATGGCAGGGGCTAAAGCCCCCCTGGGGACTATCTGTGCACATGCCTGTTAAGATCCTTCCCAACAGTCTTTTTGGAAGCCATCTGGGCAACAGAATAACAGGGGTCCTTTGCAGCTGGAACAGTGGAATCTATAAGAGAACATACCTCTGTATTGCTGTGGGTTTTAAAAGATTTGTAGTACATTGCATGAAGCTTGTGGATTCTTTTACTAATAGTTGGTGCACCATGCTTAGAGAGCCAATGTAGTTAATGGATTTGGAGCCAGCAGCACCACATTGTCTCAGAGGATTCTATATGCCTAACCCAAACCAATGAAGCACCTGAGCATGCCAACCGAACAGCATAGACATCATGTCTATCATTACCTGACTGTGAAATTGTCTGCTACGGAATTCTTTGCCCAGGATGAGAGAGTGTTTGTTGTTGTTGTTGTTGTTGTTGTTGTTGTTGTTGTTGTATGTGTTTACATGAAAGAATGCAATTTCGGGTGAGTTTGTGAAATTCATGGTGCCGCTTTGTAACAAAATAAATATAGTTTTTAGTTACATACAAAAGACTGCAGTTAATAATTCTGCTAAAAACAAGTTTAACTTGTGCCCAAGTATTCCCACAAATATACATTGTCATCGTATCTAAATGTGATGACAGAGTAAAAGTATTATTTTTAAATACAATATTTTTCTTGCCTTAGTTTTGTAAATTAGTAGTGTACAAATTGCTAGAAAGTATGTTGTATCCCCTGACCATTGGCTACAACAATGGTTGCCTACCTTTTCTCTAAAGCAGAAATCCACTGGCATGTTTAAATTGCAGTGCGCAGAAATTATTTTCTTTGACCAAAGTGTAGGTAGTTAGTCACAGTATATCTTTAATGCAGAGCAACCTGTGATTAGAGGCTTAACTAAACAGCACCCCTTCCTCCAGTCTTTATCTATTCCTTCCTTACTATTTTTCTGTAATTTCTTCCATCTCTCTGATTCATTCTCCCTCTCCCTTCTTCCATTCTCTAACACTGTCCTCTGTCCCTTAGCTCTGCCTTTTTGCCCCCACTTGGGAGCACACAAGTCGGTCTCACACCAGCTCTCTTAGTCGACTGACTAATTTGCGCTGCCCTCTGCTGGACCCCTGGCCACTGTCGGTATGCCACGACCAGGATTCAAACACCTGGCCGCAATGACACTGTTGTACTGTGTGTCAGTGACTTAGAACACGGCACCACTCAGGTGCTCATCTGTTTAATTTTTAAAATTAGAATTATTCATAGAGAAACATCTTAAAAGGGTGTTCTATTTCACTGTCACTGGGCTTACCACACCATAAAATGCCTTATTTTTAAGGTCTGGAAGGTGTTCAAATCCACATTTAATATTGCATATACTGACAGATTCTGATGCTTCATAGCAAGGGAGGAATGTGTCTAGAATTGTTCTGTGGCCAATAGCTCCAGCCATTTCACACCAATAACAAATAAATACAAAGGATGAATTTACTAATACATCTGCCAGGTAAGTCCACTTCACAAAGTGAAGTTTTAAGGTTTTGGGGAAAGTTGAAAGTTCCCAACTCTGAAGATATTATTAGCATACAACTGGTGTGATGAAACGTCAATACAGGTGAAAATGAATTGCCAAATATTGCATTAGGTTTGACTTTTCAGGCCAATAACAGGAAGTAGGTGACAGGTAATATAAATGCTGAGTTGATTCCACACTGGGGTGTCTGACAGTGACATTTTGCTTGGATGTGTGTCGGCACAGTGTTAGTTGTATGCACATGATAGTCAAGAGAAACAACACAATTAAATTGTTACTTGCAGGTCCCCACAGTATGAATTATGTACATGAGCTTTGTAATATTTTACAGAGCTCACCATTTCCAGCCATTTCATACCAATAACAAATAATTTGTGCTCTCAAACAATTAAAATAATTTATTGCGATTAATCATATAATTTTCTGTAGCTAATCATGATTAATTACCATTTTAGAATGTGTTAAAATGTTGCCCTTAATACAGATGTTACTGTTTAAAAATCAGTGCATTATGTTCAAGACATTCTTTGTTTTATTTATTGTGGATAGTGCTTGACTTGGAGTTAAATAAACGCAAGTTTTCACATCCTTTTAATGTTAACCCCTACTTACCATAGTGAATGCCAGCATCTTTCTGTTGCCCATGTAAATCTGAATAGAAGATTGCTGGTCTATGATCCCATAGTTCTACCATCTCCTACCATTGTTCTCTTGATTAAGGCACCAAGTACAACAACTGATACGTTACTTTAGGCTACTGTATAAAATACATATCAGCCCTTCTTATATGGAGAGCTGCATGGTGGGCAGGCATTTGATCTATCACTGAATCCCACCAAAGCTTTTCAAGGAATTGTCCTTTGATGTTTAGGCTGAAATGTTGTTAGAATGAGGTTATGGTGGGGGTCTGTAAACAGTAGCTTTCCAGATGGATTGTTAACCAACAGCAAATACTTGTCTGTTCTAAATGATTCCCAAATTCAACCAAATGCATGAGTTAGGCTTCTTGAATAGGCAATGGCATAAGGTAGTCAAGGTGGCTAAAGATGTTTATCTGTAAAAATTATATAGGGGAGATCAATTTAAGCAGAGCTTGAAAGTTGTTATTCAACTATTAGAATATGGTTTGGTTGAAGCACAACTGGCGAAAAAATGAATGCATAGTTTAGATTAGCTAAGACATTAAATAATAACTTACCATGCAACAAGCGAAGTGTTTGCAGGTGAATTCTCTTAACACAGTCTTGAGATCAGTTGGAGAAGAGGGTCAGAGATAGCGGAGGCATGGCTGGCCATCTCGTTTGATGGGTTTTTGGACTGAGACTGGGGTGCAGGACGCAAGGAGAGATATTCCAATTTCCACGTATCCTTTGTACATACGGATGTATAGCCTACCAAAGCGTTGCCAAAGGCAGGTTTCATAAACTATTGCAGAGTAAACACGATTCACAAGATGAATGCCTACCCTCCAGTGCAATTTTGGGGGGAAAAAAATCATGTGAAGGACAAGTCTATGTAGCCAAATTAAGCTCAAATGTATTGACTAAGAAAAGAAAAAAATAACATATTTCATAGTATGAAAAAACTAAATTCAATCGTATGAAAAAAAATGATTCAAGCGAGGAAAAAGTGTATGCTAAAATTATTAAATGGATTTTCGCATCCGATCTTAAAATGCCTTCGTTCAAACACGTTTTTTCCACGTTCGCTTCTTACGATTACAATTTCTTCCCACCTTCGTTCGTATCATGTTTTCTCAAAACCAAGTTTTGAGCCTCTATTGGCGTGGAGGCGTGGCTTCATCTGGGCATTGAATTCAAGCACCCGATTAGCCATGAATAGTGGGAGCCAAGTCAACCGGCAAACAAGTTACCGGTAAACAATAAGTGCGGACGGGTAGCGTAATAGCTCCCACTAAAGTCAAGCACTAATAGTACATTCACATTGTTCGCGATGGGGTGATGGCGCAATTCATTTCAGTGAAGGTAAGTGTGGCAAGTGAGTGGGCTGGTGGGGCGATGCATGAGACCCGTGAGAGTCGAAGAAAAAGTTCAGATTTCCCAAGTTTATGCAAATCACCCACGCCTACCGCTGGGGACTGACCAATCACAGGATTCTGCATAGGTGGTTGTGAAATTCTCTCTGTACAATTAAAAGCACAGATAAAATTGTGGAACTAAAGTTACTTCCATTGTCTGCTGTTGTGGTCCTTTCAAAAAAGATGGATGAAAAAAGTGAAAAACATTTAGTAGCAGTGATGGGATTCCCTGAGCTGTACGATTACACGGTATTTTCCTACAGAGACGCAAACAAAAGAAATGCAGCGTGGAAACAGGTGGCCAAAATAGTTGGTGCTTCTGGTGTCAATATTAGATAACTACGTTAGCTGAATTGTGGCTACCTAATTCTGGCAAGCTTGTTCGCTAGCTACTATTCCAGGTTATGTCAGAATAACATCAATGAGGCATATGATTTGAGTTGAGAAAATGAAAAATAGAAAAATAAAATGTAAAAATGTATTAAAATACATTTCTGTTCCAATTTTATCCATTGTAATAAGCTGACTTTCCTTCCTACAAATTTGCTATGCTCAAACCTTGATACACAGCTTACCTGCTGTTATGACGCTAGCTCGCCCACAAGCAAAAAGCACTGGGCGATGCTTGCATCGGCTATCCGAAATTTTGCGAACAGTGTGAATATACCGTAACTATGGATGGCTCCAAGGCTCATAAAAAGAAAATTGCGTTAACTGCGACAAATGTTTTTATGGCGTTAAGTATTAAATTAATCGCACGCATACGACGCATTACCTTTGACAGCGCTACAGATAATAGACAAAAATGATTACCTAACCCATTATATATTTTCTCTACTTTGCAGTTTTGAGAAAGACACATATATTTTAGTGATATAAAGAATTAATCAAGTTTTTTTTCGGCAGGGAGTGATTCCCAAGAGCAGTTTAAGCTCGCGATTCAATAAATCTACCTTGCAAATGTTTTTTTAATTTTCACTCTCTCCCTCTGATTATTATACTTACCAAAAAGAAAAAATATTTCTGATATAGAACTCCATTTGACAATAGATTATAGGATTCTATGTTGGATCATGAAAGGGGAGAGTAAAAAAATATGTACACCCACTTAGACATTACACACTGCCCGCCCTCGCTACAATATGCATTGTTTTCTTGTGTTAGGTAAGTAGTCTAACCAACACACATGGTATGTTTTTGAACATGAAGAATATGTCAAATAGGGGAGTTGACTATCATGTTGCCCTGGTTGTTGCTCACTGCGCAACACGCTTGTGAACTGTTTTTGACATTGTGATGGTCATGGCATCCCATCGCCCAGCTCTATCATGGTCTAGTGGGCAACTTACTATGGGACTCTGTAACTAGAAACATGTTCTCATTGAATTGAACAGCAAAGTTAATGTGTAGATGTTGCCATGCCTCCTCTGGCCAATTCCAGGGCTGCAGAGGAGTGACTTGAGGTTGGTTTTGCACCCGCTGGCCTTTGGGCTTGTAAAACATTGCGTCTTTCAATCGATGTTTGGAGCCAACCCAGGCCATTTAAACTAACTCAGAGCGATTTATTTCATGCAAACTATCCCATAGTGGCCCGATTGTGACTTTTGAAATACTAGCTTACTGAACAATGGCAGAATAATCACTCTCCTCCCCCACAGCAAACAGCCGGACTGAACTGACAACTCATGTCTCCTAGAAATGTAGCGTTTCATTGAAAACATTTCTCTTGTTACTTTTCCTTTGAATTTATCTCCATCACCTCTGATGGTATTGGGTCGTTCCGGGTGTATCGTCTTACTTATGTTGGTGCGATGGGTGTGTTTTCCACTTGTCTAGCAAGTAAATTATGTCTACTCGACGTGTCTGGTTTTCATCTGCGTTGCAGTGGAGTTTAGACTTTTTAACTTATGTGACTTAAGCCCATTTAGGTGTGTCTTGGCAAAGGGTATGAATACTTATGCAATTATTTTTTATTTGTAATTTAGTCAGAACAATTAGCAAATTCTACAAAGAACACACTAGTACTTCCTTCAGGGAATCCCAACAAAAAATGAAAAATTAATAGTAAGAGTCACAATAGTAATAGTAATAATTTTCTGATGCAGCTGATTATGTAAAAATATTAACTGTTGCTAGGATTTAGCAATATTGTCCTTTACAAATAAAGGTATGACTGAGGCAACGGAACTGAGAGCTTTGAACAGCACGAGACGGGAGCTCATAGATTCAGTGGGTTTACTCAGATGTCTGATATGCCAGTGAAGACTCAGTGAGATCACTAGCAGGGCTATTGCTGTCTCTTGGAACTGACCAATTTTTTTCCCACTAACTCATAGCTCCTTTTAGCAGGAGCACTTGTGGTTAATGGTAGGAAGGGCCACCAGTAATTTTTCCTCCTAGACTCCTCCTCGTTGATCTCCTTACCAGAGTCCCAAAGACGCCAGGCCGCCCAAAAGCTCACAGTATGTGTAGTGCTATTTCATCTTTTGAAGACTCACTCAGCTTTTATCCTTTCATGCTCAACAGAGTTAACATTTGTCTTTTTCTTATATGTAAAAGGCTCTTTCATGTTTTCTGACTCCACCTCTGTGTTCTTTCTTTTTCTGCATGCCTGCTCATTGTGTCCTGTTTTACCACTGCTGTCCCATTTGCCACAACTGGAACGCGTGCCTTGAAACTTAGCCTCTCAGAAATGGCTAGGGGTTTTGGTGGCTGTCCTGCTAAAGTATCTCATTGTACATCTTATCACCTGGCTTCTCTGGCTTGGAAGAATTTGCTACCATGACATTCAAAAAACATGGGTACAAATCTGTCATTGGGAAATTTTGCAAGAACAAAATATTAAAATCTCTCTTTGTATTAGCTCTATTATTCTGATTTACTATCCTTTTAATTCAGCAACTGACCTTTTATATAGATTCACTCTTTCCATCTTGAATTCTTCTTTTGAACTCCACGTGTCATGACCATTAATTAAATGTTTCCTTCCTAATTCATGATTTTCCATACTTTAATTTTTTTTTTGACGATTGTAGCTCTTCAAACCACTAGCAAGGCTGTTCATGCTAGGATTACAATGGGCTAACGTTAGACTAAACTGTTCATGCAAATTAGGCAAGTTTTATACTTCAGAAAACCAGGCTTGTCTTTTGCATAAAACCTAGTTTCAGATGTCCTTGTTACCAGTTTGTAATAAGAAACCCTTGAGATGTAACAATGAGAACCAATCAACAGGAATGCACTGATTCAGTGTGAATCTTTAACATGGCCTCCTTTCCTGACCACTGAGTCACAGCTCTTTGCTGTAGTCATGTGGGTTGCACCAGCAAGGCTATAGGAGCACATGCCTCAATGCCAAAGCTCCCAGACATCTTTCTCCAGAGTTGGCAGCCTCACTTGGCAGTCTGGTTAACAGTTATTGGGAGAAACAAAAAATGAGGCCCATATTAAAAGAGATGTGGCCAAAGGGTCCAGAGACGTTTCCTACAGAAAGTAAAGTTCCAAAGCATCGTAGCATGAACAACAAGCGAGTGGATCTCGGGTCACCTGAGGGAGCTTAGCTCGCTGCTCTGCACTATGTACTCTAAACACTGCTCTGCTCTGCTTGCTGGGAGATGAAGAGGGCTACTGGGCAAACTCGTTAGGCACCAGAGATAACCTTTATCACAAGTCTCTGTTGAGTGAGATCAGTGGGGGTTGACTGAAACACACACAACCCAGTCTACCAGGCATGGTTTGCCCCACTTCTGAGGCACATAAGCAGGAGCTGTCATCGTTAATGCAGCCCATCCTGTAGCCCTTTGTTGTTCTTGGAATTAATTACAATTTGTCAACCGTGCAATGCCTCACATTTTAAGCTCTAATGTATGTTGAATTTTGTCTTTGAAGAATTTACAGTATTATATTATTAGAAAATCATACCCCTACCTCATTGCCCACCTCACCAACCATGTGAAGTTGTTGTTCATAAAACTAATACCAAGGGCTAAAAGTCAGTGCTGATGTTTCAAGGTGCCTGCTGTAACGCTGAAGGATGATGCAGGACATAGGCGCAGAGAGGAAAACGAAACTAAGCGACAGAACAGGAACCAACGTTACATATGGGGTAACCCAAAACAAAGGCCGACAGGATACAGTAGGGAAACAGGAACTTAAATATGGTCCGTGATCAGGGAAAACAGGTGCGGGAAATAATCAACAAAAACAGGTGTCCGTGAGGGAGAGAGGACGTTGGATTCACTGGCATGGCAAGCCTAACGGCTGGATGGTAGAAAGTTTTCCGTTTGCTTATTCTGTGGCATTTGGCTTGAATCCCAGCTAAGTACTGTTACTGTACTTTTAGACCTCTGGTACTGTCACAAGTCCTTTGTTTGCATTTTTTGTGGTTTACATTAACAGTATGCAGTACAGTAAGAATAGTCAGATGTTTGTCATTCTTGGTCACACCATGAACATCCTCCAATAATCACAACTTTCTCACAGCATGAGTATCATGATTGGAGATAGTTGTGCTCATAAGTTTGCATACCCTGGCAGAAATTGTGAAATTTTGGCTTTGATTTTGAAAATATGACTGATCATGCAATAAAGCTGTCTTATTTAAGGATAGTGTAACAGTAGTGGAGGAGAGGAACCAGGCGCAGGCAGATTGCAGTCGATGAAGACTTTTTTAATTGAAACAAACACAGATTACAAAATAAACTGAATGAAAGTAAAGAGCTGGCTTAGCAGCAAAACGAAAGCACTCACCCGTTACGTGTGACATACAAGCGACAACAAGTGAGGGGAGCAGAGGAGAAACATTTAAAAACATAGTGATGACATAATTGGTACCTGGTGTGAGTGATGGTGGGAGACAAGACCATGAATGAGTCCGGGGTGAGTTCGTGGAGTGACGGGAACTGGGAGTGCACGGCACGGTGGCGCTGATCCTCACCGTACCGTGACAGATAGTGATCATATGAAACCATTTATTATCACATAGTTGTTTGGCTCCTTTTTAAATCCTAATGATAACAGAAATCACCCAAATGGCCCTGATCAAAAGTTTACATACCCTTGAATGTTTGGCCTTGTTACAGACACACAAGGTGACACACACTGGTGAAAATGGCAATTAAAGGTGAATTTCCCACACCTGTGGCTTTTTAAATTGCAACTAGTGTCTGTGTAGAAATAGTCAATGAGTTTGTTAGCTCTTACGTGGATGTACTGAACAGGCTAGATACTGAGCCATGGGGAGCAGAAAAGAATTGTCAAATGACCTGCGTAACAAGGTAATGGAACTTTAAAAAGATGGAAAAGGATATGAAACGATCTCCAATGCCTTGCAAATGCCAGTCAGTACTGTTTAATCACTTATTAAGAAGTGTAAAATTCAGGGATCTCTTGATACCAAGCCAAGGACAGGTAGGCCAAGAAAGATTTCAGCCAAAACTGCCAGAAGAATTGTTCGGGATACAAGGAAAAACCCACAGGTAACCTCAGGAGAAATACAGGCTGCTCTGGAAAAATACAGTGTGGTTGTTTCAAGGAGCACAATATGACGATACTTGAAAAAAAATGTGCTGCATGGTCGAGTTACCAGAAAGAAGCCTTTACTGTGCCAATTTGCAGTGGTCTCTTAATTTTAACCCTTCTGTTTCTCACTCAAAACCTTCCTTTTTGACTTTTTTTGGAATGGAAAGAAAAATGTGCAGTGGTCTCTTAATTTTTTCCGGAGCTGTATTTATAGTTTGATTATAAGGGAATAGAACATAATAGTGAGGGTATTTCTAACAATAACAGTAAACAAAATACTATAGCTCTTTTTTGTTCCTTCTAGATAATGGCTATCTCTACAGTGTGCATTCAATAATCCTTCAAGGAAATCCTGCTGGAACTAACTATTTTATTTTGGTCTAATCAGACTTTCTTCAACTAATGTCATGTGATGGCAAATTAACTTTTTATTTGATTTAGAATGTGATTGGTTAAATATGAATATGTTGTTATTAAAGATGAAAAAATTGTTAATGGTTTGTTGACCTTTGATTACCATTGTTAACATTTACAGAACCTTAGATGTTCAAATATTAGACCTACTGAAGTGTTCCCTTACCTCCTTTATATACTCATATCCTTTGACTTTGTTGAGTGCATTCAAGTCGTCTTGCACAGCTTGCAAAGGATTTAAAAAAAAATGCAATAGGAAAATACCCAATTAAATGGGAATTATGTTGTTTTTATTTGCAGTAATAGTGTAATGATATTTTTTCACAACATTAAATTAGGTTAGCAAGTTCGGCCAGGAAACCCAAGTGGTAATTGACCAGCGATGCATCAGCTGAACTGGGATCCCTCCTATTGCAGTATCAGATTTCATACCTCTTTTTAATCGTCCGGTTATTCACTCAGTTTGATGTGCTGATGGTCATACTTGCATGCAGGTGCAAATCCACCCACCACCCCTGCCTTCACTTTGATTCTGTGTTTCCTTTTGTGGATGGATTGGCACCGCGCAGCTTGCTCATTGCCTACAGGGATTGCTATCAATAATATTAAACTGATGTTATTGTTGGTAGTACTGTATACACAATCATGTGATGGCACTGAGTTACCCCAGAGGAGCAGAACCTAATGCCAAGACATTGTACATTGCTCTGCATTTTCCAATAAATGGTAAAACTAATAGGTGGTATTTTCTGTCTGAACTCACCAGAAATTAGTCTGCAGAAAGTTTTGCAGTTCGACAGCTTATGTTCTGCATTTCTACTCATGTTGTCATGGGATTGTGAGATCTTTGGAGGTTTATCCTGCACTTCTACACATTTTGCCATGACTTATGCCAATGTTTTCCATTATTATTGTCCTTATGCCTAAAGCAAATAACAATGAAGTACCAATATTTATTAAAAAATATATGCTAATTTTTAAAAATAATTATCTTGATTTTGTCATATCAGCTGACCACTTAATTTGGTAAAGGTAGTTAGCTAATGTTACCTAACATTAGCACATTGGTAGCTATCTTGCTTGGGCTTACATTAGCTAGCTAGCTTTGTACAGGAATAATGACGTTACATCTAATGTTAATACTTTCAGAGATTGTAATGTTAAGAGTTAGTACTGTTATTTTTGCTTTTTGTCACCTGTTATAAAATTACAACAATGCCTTGCTAGCAGACTTACTGTTGCACTGTCAACACATTGTTTCCTCAATGTGTCTGCCCTTTTCAGAAAGAACTCTCTGGGTTTGCCTTCATCTTGTGGATGTTTGGTCTGTAGGTGTCTTTGTCATTTGTTCATTTTGAAAGACTCATTACTAAGTACAACCCCACATAGAACACATTGGGGGTGCTCCTTGTTATTTCTAAAAGTTTTTATGAAACGAAGTGAGAGAAACTCATCACTGTGATCTCATAGTGATTGATTCACATGGTGATTGATGCTAGCAATGAGTTATGGCGGGTAGGAATGCATCACTGACAGCGCATCATGTGGTGCTATGACGTCGTGTCAGCGTGTGCCACAGTGATCTTCAGGAAAAAGACAATGTCGAAACCACTGCTTATGGGCATCTTCCTCCCCGTCGTGTAGCTGAGCTGAGCAGTGCTGAGCTAAATAGACATTGCGGTTGCACTTGACCAAATCAATTCCATTGTTAATTAAATAATTATAAATTTACTCTGACACGTCACAACTTACTATTAAGTCATTCACGACCCACAGTTTAACAAACCTTGATGTAGAGACTACACACGACTTATGAAGGCACAAAAGATCACATGCTCAAGATGCAATTTTTGCAATTCTCAGTCAATTACCCGAAAAAGTAGTGAGCTATGACAAATGTCTAGCTTCAAGAATTTAAGGATAACAGAGGTATGTGTGTGTTTTAGTGTAGCACAAGCGTATTATCTTCCTCTTTAAGGACAACACCATATCATGTGTGCTGTGCTTGTCCCTGTAGAACACATCATAGTTGTCTTGTATGAAGATCTTGTATGTGTATCCTCTTCTCACTATCAACAGCCTTTTACTTAATAGCCGCCTGGTGCCTGTTATCAACACAAACACTAAACTTTGCCGTAGATACCGCCAATCTCTTAATGTACCTGTGACTCTGGGAGTATCATAAAGAGGTCTCTTATACCACTGTTATAGTACTCTAGTCGAAAACCCTGGACTCGTTCCGATTTTCAGTACTTCTTAGAATGGGTACTTCTTAGATCAGTACTTCTTAGAGCTGACTTCTCAGAATGGGTAGACTATGATAAAATAATATGATTTTAGAGGCTTTAGATGCTCATTTGAGTTCTGTTTTGCAAATTTGCAACACACACAGCCCAAATCAGCTTGTCTGCTCCGTGTGAGTTTTACACCAAGTGTGGGCCGACAGGCAAGCGGGCTCCACTCGAATTCTGTTCATGCACATTGTGCAAGAAAATCTCTTCTCCATTGCTAAACACCAGCCTTCTAGTTACCTACCTTTTGATTTTGTTAAGAAAGGCAAGCTAGCTGAACTAGGAAATAAAATTAGTAGAGGTAACTTCTTATGGAAAACTAATCTTTAATTTTGTCATCTCACTATACCATCCCCATTTGCATACTGCATCCAGGTAATTCAGAGTCTCTCTTTTTAGTCAGTGGAAACGGTTTTTGTAGCCAATCCTTTCAAAAGATGTGACACTAACAGCACTACTTTTTTGCCAGACTGTGTAAGCGGAGCCAGGCCAAGAAGAGTGAATGTCTCTTACTGAGTGAGTGACTGACTGACTACCCCTTGTTAAATAACGTAGTGCTTAGAGACGCAGACTACCGGTGTTCCAGCCTTTCCACAGTCAAAGCAAATTATGCATTAGGATTTGTTCAGGAAAGACAAAAACTTCACTGGCCACAACCTTCAGAAGCTACGTTATAGTGAGCCTAAAATAAAACTGTTTATGGTTATATTGTGACTATTTCTGGTGGATTTTTGATGTACGCATCGACTCATGACTCGACTCGGACTTGAGCACAGGGGACTTGGAACTCGGTTTATTTATTGACTCAAACTTTTCACAAACTCCTTAAAGCAGCCGCAGCGTTAGTTACAGTACATGTTCATTTCTTTCCTATACACAAATAACCAGGCTCATTCATGAGACATGTTGTAAATGCCCAGTTAGCTGCATGAAAGGTATATACTATTGACTTTGTGTAGGTTCATAAACATCTTCACTACCATTTCCACTACTATTCTACATCCCCATATACCGGATTTCTTTGTATGTGAGTGAAATTGTGTTCATCTGTGTACGTCTGTTAACTGTTACTGGCTACAACTACTGGCTGGAGCTCAAAGGCTACCTGAAATATACCTCCTTAAATTCAAGGTCAGAATATGCATAGAGAGAAAAGTGCACACAACTGAGATTCGGTTATATTTAAGTGTGAACTTGGGAAAGAATCAACCCCCAAATGCCTTGTTCACTGTGCCAACAATGACGTTCTGATGAAATATTGATAAAAAAAATAGGGAGAGAATGGCAAAGGGAGGAAGGTGCCCTTTTCTTTGATACAACATCCGTCTGTTGATTTATTTTCTTTCCTCCCCAACATGTTTTTGGGTAAAGTCATCAAGATGACACCTTATGCAATCGCTCTCCTTTCATGAAGGTTGTTCTTTTTCTTTCTGAGCAGCAGATATCATACTCCTTTCTGATTTGTGGGGAACGGATGCCACAGCATGGATTAAAAGCTCTTCCTCGACATGAATCCGCTGGGGCATAGCACACCCCTTTTCTACTCTGCAGCAGTATCCCTCTGGCAAACACAAACACACAAACAGCTTGGTGTAAAAGTCCCTGTGTTTGCCCGTTTGGAAATGACAAAAGCTATAACCTTCCTAACCCCCCTGTCTCATAGTAGATGGATTACACATTAGGAGAGGTATAGATTTTTGGTAAAGGAGGGTTAATTTCAAAACAACCTTAATCTGTCAATTTTGTATTCCTCCGTTTCCTCCTGTCGGCGTGTAACCTAGCGTTAGAGAGCTGATCACTCCATACAGACAGCCGCTGCTCATCTCTGCAGTTCAAACGCAGCTAGGAGACAGCGCCTTGGAGGGAGGATTATGGGGATGCAGGAAGAAGTGTCAATCTGATTTCTCTGTGCATAGCTGGATCACAGCAGACCTGTCGCCTGGTCTGATATTGCCCAGCCTCTCGGTCAATAGAGTGGGGTCGCTGGGCTCAGCAAAAAGCCCTACTCCAGTCCAGGCACGCCTGGCATAGCTTGTCACTGTCAGTACGGCAGGGACACAGTGACAGCACACAAGCTCCTACTGCTTAACACTCCCCATCAAAGAAGCACTCTCTACAGGGTCAGGGCAAGAGCCAAACCTTTGGCATTTAGAGAAAACAACTCATTGGGAACTTTTGCTGTTTCCATATCTTGACCCAGTTATAGTGTACTGTATACAGGGGCCAAGCTCTAATTTTTGCAGATTCATTTTTTTCTGTCAGCACTAAATATTATTATATGGCCAGCATATTGAGCCAGTATTATTGTTTCATATCGCTGGTGATAGCACTTTCAGTATGTCTTTGGGAATACCAACTCCCCTTGTGAAGACACCCCCTATCAATAAATGATTAACATTCAACAAAACATAAATTGAGGTTTAAAATGTTTCATCAAATTAATCATCAAATTACCCATCCAAATGTACCAGCATAGTATATTTTATATATACATTGTTTAAATAGATAAAAAATCTATTCAACACAAGACCAGTGGACAATATTCAGAAATATGTTTTCTCTGTTAATCAGAAATCAGACGCTGTTGGAATTTGTGTTGGGCGGCCCATAAATGGCACTCTTCCCTTTCGTCCTAAGATCAAACCCCATTGCCCCAGGGCAATGAAGGGGACATTGCTCTGCATAAGGCTCCATCTTTAGAGTGGTATGTTAAATGGGTAATTTGACTCTGGCACTTATTGTAAAACTTGGAGTGATAACCCTGTTGTCCTGCACAAAAGTCTGTAAATAATTATTGTCATATCATATCCAGCATCCAACTAGCTAATTCATTCTCTCTTCTCTTCTAACAAATCAATTTTAATTGTAAAGTATGATATAGGTACTAAATATTCACAATCAATAATGTATGTAAGACACTGGATAAAAGTGGCAGCTCATCAACAAAATGTTAATGCTGAGTGTTAGTGTTGTGGCAGTCTGTGACATTTAGAGAAACTCAATCAGTGCTTTTAATTACATGCGATATACATATATTTTTTGTTTTTTTACATAATATTTTTTCCAGGGCTCAATATTATTATTGTAGGGTGATTAGTGGATTGTATGGATAGGACTTCATAATGCACACATGTAATATTTTGAGTGTCTGTATGCATTGAGTTATTATTTGGGATTATTATAGTTGTAAAAACATTCCTCACAACCCCTGTGATTTTCCTTTCTCAATTTGGTAGTTTTTTTATATGCAGGGGCAGCCTGAGCTATTGCACTGCTTGACTGCAGAGTCATCTGCAAAGAGGCTAAGACAGTTAATATTAAATACTCAAAATCGTGTTCTAGCAATCCCTCAGAGTGGGGAGAGACACTCCCGTCCTTCAACACTCCACCCCTGGCCCAGAATCTAGCTTCACTCTATTGTAAAAAATGTATGTTTTGAATGATTTAAAATGATACTGTAATGCACCACAATTATATGAAATTCTTGCATCATTATGAAGAAGAGAAGAAAACTAGTTCTGCGTCCCACCCTGTTCTAAATGTTCCTGTTTCGATGTTCTTGTGTTTATGTTGATTTGCACACTCTTCTCCATTTGTTCTCTCATTCTCTCTGTTCTTCTCTACTAATTACTCTGTCAGTTTCCCCTCTACCTGAATAAAAAGACAGAAATCAAAACAAAACCAAAATGTAGACAACTCAAGACAAAACAAAATGTTCAAGGACATCACTTCATGAGAGCACCGAGTACAGCATCCTATTTTGAGCACCTAGTGGGAAATTGACTTCCTTGTTCATATTTTTTCTTTATTCTCAGAAGTTGTTTTTCACATTGTCCAGAAAAGTGGGTGAAAAAAGGTATAAGATCACACAGTAGAGAAGCAAAAAAAATCTTTATAATGTTTTGAGCCATGCATTGAATTTCTGTTTTGTCAAGCCAATCAGGCCACTGTAGAATCAGTTCCAAAAATGGAACAGAGGACATTTTTCATCCTTTATATTACTCATATCTAGAGACCCTCACAACTGTTCCCATGTCTGTTTTCGTCTGTGTGTGCAAGAGGAGCCTTTGTTCTGAATTACATGCGATCTGGTCAGCCTCTGTTAACCCACCTTGTGCATCCCCTTTGGTGCCAGACAAGAGACCGTATAGGTTGTGACACCTTATATGGTCTTGTGGTGCTCACTTGGTAAGAACATTATGCTTGCACAATGTCTCTTTGGTTTAGTTCTAACCAAAGAGAGCAGAGCTCATCTTTCCCTATGTCCCACTCCCCCCCCCCCCCCCCCCCCCCCCCCCCCCGTGTAAAATGAATGCTTAGACAACCGCCACATCGTCAACAACCTTGTCCTTTATTTCCACAGAGCACAGAATATACTCGGTGATGTGCTTCGGGTCCCTGCTATTGTGAAAATAGCAATGCCGACTGTTTTGAGTATAAGCTAGGACCCAGTGTCTCTATGCCTGTGTTGATTAGAAATAGAAGGAATTGTGAGCATGCAACCTATAAAGTAAACTACTCTGTTAACTGTAACACGTCAACCTACTAGTCCAGGAACCCCTATTATATCTATTAAGCTGGCTTTACTTAATATCAGATCTCTCGCCAACAAATCATTCTTGGTAAATGACATTATAATATCCTACAACCTAGATTTTATGTTTCTCACTGAAACGTGACTAAAAGAAGACTGTAGTGCTGCCATTCTTAACGAGACAGCACCTGAAAAATTTGGCTGTATGAATACGTGTCAAAATGGTAGGAAAGGAGGAGGAGTGGCTGCCCTATTCAAAGATACGTTCCAGTGCAAAGAAAATACACTAGGTAATTTTATTTCTTTTGAATACCTCTGTTTTACATGGAAGGGTACCCCCAAAATTTTATTTTTAACCATTTACAGACCTCCAAGATATTCTGCAAATTTTATTGATGATTTTACTGAACAACTATCTGTTATATCAGTTGATTATGACTTGTTTATTATTACAGGGGATTTTAACATCCACATAGATAATAGCACAGACAATAATGCCAAAGAATTTTTTGCACTACTTGACACTTTTGATCTCACTCAACATGTGAAAGAGCGTACACACACTCAAGGCCACATTCTAGATCTGGTTATCTCTAAAGGTCTCGATATTTCCTCTGTCATGGTTAAAGACATGGCCCTGTCTGATCATTTCTGTGTCTTTTTTGAATCCCTTATCACCCCGAATGTTCCAGTAAACTCTGTTTCTGTTAAGAAAAGGTACATTAATGAGAGTACCAAAGCTCAGTTTATGGAAACCAAAGCTATCTTTCCAACAATAAGTGCTGAGTCAGTTGATGTACTCCTGGATAATTTTAATGCCAAAATATTGAATGTCATGGATCGTGTTGCACCGGTAAAGGTAAAGAAAACTATGAGCAAACAGAAAACACCATGGAGAACCACCATGATGGTAAGCGCCCTGAAAAGAGAATGTAGGAAAGTGTAGGAAAACTAAACTTCAAATTCACTATGATATCTATAAACAAAGCCTTGGTAGCTTCAACAATGAGTTATACAGGGCCAGACAGCAACATTTATCGGGAATGATCAACAAGAATATCAACAATACTTGCACTCTATTTGTCATGGTCGACAAGCTTACAAACCCAATAAAGCAGATAGCATCAGAACTCATGTCCACTGTGAAATGTAATGAATTTGCGTGTTTCTTTAGTGAAAAAATTATTAGACGGGCCATCAGAACTGCACAGTCAAAAAAGGACTGTACCGTCACCACGACCACCAAGACATAACTTGGTTATTATGTCGCATTTTAATACAATTGATCAAAAATCCCTAGAAGAAACAGTTTGACATCTTAAAGCTTCCACTTGCTGTCTCAACACACTGCCATCAGACTTTTTTTAAACAATTTTTAACTCTATAACAATGGACCTACAGCAAATAGTTAATAGCTCTCTGCAATCAGGCATTTTCCCAGCATCTCTAAAAACAGCTGCCATTAAGTCCCTATTAAAAAAGAGAACACTGGATGCATCTATGATGAACAACTATAGACCTGTATCAAATCTCCCTTTTATAGCCAAGATCATTGAGAAGGTTGTCTTCAATCAATTCAGCAATTTTGTAACCTCAAGCGGTCTCTTAGACAAATTTCAGTCAGGTTTCCGACCTCACCACTGTACTGAAACAGCCCTGATTAAAGTTTTAAATGATATACGGCTGAATACTGATTCTGATAAAATAACAGTTCTGGTTCTATTAGATCTCAGTGCAGCATTTGACACTGTAGATCATAGAACACTAATAGATAGGCTGGAAACTTGGGTAGGACTCTCTGGGATAGTCCTTGATTGGTTCAGATCTTATCTAGATGGCCGTAGTTTTCTTTGTCACCATTGGTAATCATGAATCTGATAGGGTGGCTATGACATGCGGAGTTCCACAGGGATCAGTTCTCGGACCGCTTCTGTTCAATCTCTATATGCTACCTCTGGGCCAAATTCTACAGAACAACAACATTAACTACCACAGCTATGCTGATGATACTCAAATTTATATGGCTCTCGAACCGTATGACAACAGCTCAGTAGACTCTCTGTGTCACTGTATAGAGCACATAAATACCTGGATGAACCAAAATTGTCTACAATTAAACCAAGATAAAACTGAGATTATTGTGTTTGGCAACAAAAATAAAAGAACAAGTATTAGTAAAGAGCTAGACTCTTGGGCCCTTAAAACCAGGGATTAAGTGCGTAATCTTGGTGTTCTAATAGACTCAGACCTCACATTTAACAGACATATCAAAGCGGTCACCAAAACAGCCTTCTATCATCTAAAAAATATAGCCAGAATCAAAGGCTTGGTGTCCCAAAAAGACCAAGAGAAGCTCATCCATGCTTTTATCTCTAGTAGGGTTGACTACTGTAATGGCCTCTTAACTGGACTCCCGAACAAGACTGTTAAACAGCTGCTCATTCAGAATGCGGCTGCTAGAATGTTAACCAGGACCAAGAGAACAGAGAACATCACTCCAGTTCTTAAATCTTTACATTGGCTTCCAGTCAATCTCTGAATGGTTTAGGACCCGAATACATTTCTGATATATTTGAAGAATATAAACCGAGCAGGGCTCTTAGATCCATGAACACAGGTCAGCTAGTAGAGCCCAGAGCCCAAACTAAACATGGAGAAGCTGCGTTTAGCACTTATGCTGTACACAACTGGAATAAACTACCAGAAGATCTTAGACGTGCCCCAAACGT
>JACXGI010002807.1:0-24066 GCA_016801175.1 Esox masquinongy | reverse complement strand
ATCTTTATATGTTTTCTTATTGTATTTCTATTATTATGATGTTTTCATTTGATTTAATGTTTTAATTTGAGTATTTGTTTTTATGTTATTGTATTTTTATATATTTTTTATTTTATTTTTCTTTGTAAAGCACATTGAATTGCTTCGATGTATGAATTGTGCTATATAAATAAACTTGGTTGCTTGCTTGCAATGGCTGAGTTGTGGGTTAGTTTCCCATGGGGTGCTCAGTATGTAGAACTTTTAAAATTAATAGATGTAGTCTAATGCAAGTATCTCTGGATAAGAGCTTTTACTAAATTACTTAAATGTTATTGACAGGCAGAGGTCCCCATATGCATAGATTTGTGAGTTCAAAGTTCAGTTCAAAGTTTATCAAATGCACCAAATAACAGTGTCATTCCGCAATGAAATTCTTGTGACCTGGCACACAACATCTATGTAGTAAGCAAGCACAAATGTAAAATATATAAAGCAAAAATATATATAAAAGGAAAAATATAGCGATAATATAAATAACAATGTACATTGAATGTACATGGAAAGACAGGGAAAGAGATGGGTGGAGGGAAAGATCCAGGGAGGGGATTTCTGCTACACAGAGCTCTTGGCCCATGGTCCTTGTTTGAAACCCATTTATTCTGGGACAGTCTGTGGCTTTCATCCTGGAGAGTTAGAGCCACTGGCCATGGTAGCCGTGGGGACAGAGGAGCGACATGCAACATTTGCATCACATTAACCAAACGTCTTGCAATTGCTCAGCGAGCAGCTGTGAAAGACACGAGGAAGAAAGAACTCTATGTTGAGTCATGAATTTAAATTTGTGATGTCCAGGCAATGTCATGCTATTCTTACAGATGAGATTATGCAAAACAACTCTCCCACTTCATTCCACTTACTACCTGATATGGTTAAAATATCCCAAAAAAAGAGAGTAAGTCATAATAGATCACATAATTCTTAAATTGAAAGATATACATCCCTTGCCTGGCTTAATTATAAACTGATAACTACAATAAATATTTATTTATTTATATATATATTTATTTATATTTAGCTAACCACCAGTGAGCTTAGTTGGTGGTTGATTGATCAATGAAGTGTTAAAACAGAAAGCCTAATTCGGATAATTCCTTCTGTTGAGAATTGTTTAAACATTGTCTTCTAATTACTTTAAATATTTTTAGTAATAATAGAGGGTTACAGCACAGAGGAAAGAGGGTATTCAATAAAACAGATTCAGGGACCCTGGACATATCCCGCTTCTCTTAAACAGATGAGGGTCGCAAAGTCGCAAAGTTTTGGTTACAGAATGGCTGGTTCTCATTTATTTCAGTAGGCTAGGGGAAGCACACGTTGATTGGTCTGACAACTGAAACGTTCTTGCAACATTTAAAAAGATCCTCATGGAGATAATAGAAAACATGATGGACATCAAATCATCGAGCCCAATATTTAAGTAGTTGGGAACACTACAATGTTATCGCAGTGATGGAAATTCAAGGGTCCATCCAATATAACAATGGTAGGCGAGGCAGAGGCAAATCTCTATTAAATACACAATAGCAGTGTATTAATACTTGCAAGGAGAGAGGAATCATAGCAACAAGGTTACCAGTGAAAAGTTTCTGAAGAAGTTGGAGATACATTCAATACATATACAAGAATGGGTGGGGGTAAGGGTTTGCATAGTCATCCTGTGAAAACAACATATGTTCCTTATCCCTTCCCTGTTGTGTCTTCCTCTATCATAAAACACATTGATTTGTCCTTACCCTGACTCTGACTAATGGCTTACATCAACCTCAACACTTCATGTTCTTCCTCTCCCACATTTATGACATCAGCACATCTGGCATTCCTTTTGTCTACACGGACTCTGTACTTCTCAATCAGCTCAAAAGTAGAAATATGTATTGTAGAATTCATTCATACAACCGTTCGGTAAATTCCCACAACACCGCCTTCAATGATCATATATATCTTTTCTACAAAATAATGTATATGATGTTCTTATACTTAGTTTTTATCTGCTGCCAGGATCATTTTGTTCTCGTAGGGTTACATCTGTAGAATGTGTTGTCATGAAAAGCAGTTCTTGAAATGAATGAAATACCATTCCGATATTGGCTGTGCAACGAAATTACCATTGCAATTGTGACATACTGTAGGCTGCTTAATAAGGCCTCATGCCTTATTGTTTTATATCCCACAGCCAATCAACATTCATACAAATTAGGTTATAGACTTGAAAATTACCAGTGGGGAACCGTCAGGGCCCTCTACGCCCTCAGGGGGCCTAAGGAGAGATACAAATCTCTCTCTATTTTTTTATATTAATTTGCAATTTTGTTTTAATCTTTTTTGTCTTAATTGTAATGAACTTCCTATTGAATTTCTTCAGTTTGTGTTGGAAAAAGAAGGGTTAATATCCAAGAGAGAAAAATATCCAATCAGAATTTTTCTTTGGTAGTCTCCTGGTAGAAATTATCTAGCTGTGCTCAACGCTCATTGGCTAGGCCCTCAAGAATTGAATAGAAGGCACCAGCCAACGTAATTGACATTGACTTCAATTACAGCAGCATTTTGGAATGACAGTAGAGTCAACCAATCACAGATTGTCTTGTAATAGGTGGGACAATTGTATGACGCCACTATACATCACAATTTCAGAGCCAATAGCAAGCCTTGTCTTGTTTTCTCATGCTTGAGCCTAGCTAGCTGGCTAGCTTTTTGCAGTGAGTGCACGTGAGGATCACGATGGCCCGGCTGTCAGCCCGGACTTTGATCTCAATCGAAAAATAACTTTTTTGGATTTAAAATCAAATGACAAGTTACATGAACCTGCCATTATCCATTTTATAAAGGACAGGAGAATGGACTTCGTTTTTAAACGATAATCAGAATGGCGAGTGGACTTTTTTTTCATCTCCTGTACAGTTTGTTTTTTGTTGCTATCCCGTTCATATAATTTTGAATATAATGTGTAAAATATTACACATTATATTCAAAATTATATTTGACAATTAATTTATGCCACGTCACTTACAAATTTACTTTCTTTACTTTTGGAACTTATGAATGGGATGCATTGGTATAAATTGCAAAGCAACACAGAGTTTGTAAAGCAAAACAGCATTGGGTTACATTGGAAATGTACGATTTGAGTAAGTTGGCCAGATAAATGACTAACTGTGGAAAAAGTATAATATTAAAAAAACTAATTATTCTGAATGATGTAGCAGATTTAATCAAGGTCCAATCATTTGTAATGCATGGAACACAATGCAGGCTCCAATGTAAATGGTATTTTCTGTGATGAGGCAGGCCATATTGACGAAATATAATCTGATAGGTGGATAAAAACCATGTTTTATTCACATGGACAGAATAAGATAAGATCCACTTAACCTAGTAGGTTACAGGTTTGGTTCAGAGCATTTGTTGCTATGGTTTCTAATCAAGCTACACTTCATGCTCTCTTTCTGGAGCTGAAAAGCCAGTTTGCTCAAGTTCTGGGTGGACAGAGCTTGTTAGGTTACTAATCCAGCTTTCTGGAATGCCCCTCAGGTGTTTGACACTTTTGACATCCTGTGGTTGATTTTCATTTAATTAAAGTCATTAGATGACATCAAGCATATCACAACTTTTGTCCTGGCATCCATCTGGGTTCACTAGTCTTGCTAGGGGATATTGAACAATTAACAAGCAAACAACATAAATACATATTTATATTGATGATGTGTTTTTGTTTGTGTCTGGGGGAAGGGAGGTTAATTAACTTCCACTACTTAAACTTAAGCCTTTATTGATTAAGCAGTAATAGTTAATTTTTAGACTTCACACAGCATTGTCTTCATGTTGACATAAAATTCCTAACCTTCTTACTTTAACCTGCAACCATTATGCAGTACATATTATTTCAGTTTGAATGAGCGCTGGAGCCAGTCAATTATCAGTTAATAAACTGTAGAAATGTTCTATTAGTGCCGGTTAAAGTGTGTCAAAGATTGCTATGTGGAATTTTGGGGGAGGCACAAATGACAATGTGGAATTGCGCAGGGATTGAGAAGGGAGCAGAGAAAGGAGGAGGAGCTTTGCCTTGGATCATACCTTATTCCATCAGGTTGCTTTTTCTTGGACAGTTTTGTTACTGTAATTCTAACCTTATTACTACATACTTTAAGCTCAGGAATCACATTCCAAAAGAGTCCCATAACTGGTGTTGCACTTTTAAAGAATCTATAACTAGTGCTGCTTTGCAAATAATCAGTGCTTTTTGAGATTGGTTTGGTTTTGGTTTGTTTATTAAAAATGATTGCAATTTTCAGTTACATTTTATAACATTGTATTTTCTTTTTCCATTAAATGATTTTTAGGGCTGCTTGTGCCCATTACTGCAATGTGTATTAAGAATAATTCACATTGCTTTTAAAATATTTTATCATAGTATGACTTTTTTTTCCATCGCATTACTTGATTATTGAATGAATCATCAATGTTCTCATTAGTATGAAGACCACTATCTAACCATGCAGTGTTATCTCTGTGCTCTTTATCTATTTAGCTAGGTGAATTGAAAGTGGTTAGCTAGTTGACACAGGTATTAACTACAATTAACTAGCTGTCAAATACTATAGCAGAGCTACTTGTTCTATACATTTCTGGTAGAGCTGGCAGACAAAATAATTTTAGTAAGTCCTTTTTTCATTTCTCTCCTCAGAAATGGTGCACTGAGCTCACAAAAACCCAGACCTAAATGGAATTATTTGAATTATTGATTCAATTAGTCAGTAGGTAATACTATTAGAAAAATTACTGACATTTATTATATCTCTCAGTACTATCAAAGAGGGTGCCAGACAATGCAACGCTTGTCTGCAGTAGTGTGACTTGTCATTCATGACGTTAAACATCTCTGCTGGGTTTTGCAAAGAAGCACACACAGCAATTGTCAGACCTCCAACATAATGGAGCATAGATTTCACATTGGCTGCACAAAACCAGAACTTGGGGACTAAGGGAAAACACATACACCTGTGTTTCCCTAAGGAGGAGAGCAACATTAATTTGTTCTGGTTAAGTCATCCCTCCCTTGTGGAACGAAATACATTTTTTAAAAAAAAGCCTATAAATAGTATAGAACATGGTTCTATTGTGGATTTTTACCAGTGACAAAACTTGTATTAATCACTAGCCATATTATTGAATTTGATGATGGGTGTTGACGCATATTACTGCCTGGCCTCCATTGATGGCAGATAAAACATGCTTGGTGACTGTCATGGGTGAAGGCAAGATCCTTGATAACGTGTGTAGGAAAATGTGTTACTAAGCCCCTATTTTCCAGCATGCTGCAGTCTGGTTCGTTCCTAAACTAACCATAGTGGCCACATGGAGGCATCATATGGGATGGCGCCCACTTGGTTGGGGCCAAACCAGTATTGACCATTGAATTGGCTTTAATTAGCTCAGCTATTTTTCTCCTTCTCTTCCTTACATTCCTTTTTCTTGTTTTGACCTTGCTAATAGCAATTTCCCTGAGTAAAATATAGTTAATATTTCTGGGTTGTGTGGTTGTGTACCTTGCTACTGCAATGTTATGATGTCCAGTTTGCGCGTGCCACATCACAGCAACAAAGCAAACACTGGAGAGTTTATGATTGAGACATGTCCTCCATAATACACCCGATCAAGCTGTTTGCTTCTGATCACAATGCTCTTTCAACCAGGAAGCACTCAACAGCACCAGAATGCATGGAGGAGAACTCATTCACTGGCTAACAACCACGATCAAGCTTGCATTTGCCGACATAACCACAGGGAGCCGCTGGAGCACACCAAGATAAGGCCTTGTCTGACACCAGCCTCGACAATCCCAGATAGTGTTAATCCATGTGAAGCCCCTGAGCAGTGGCCAGGATTGTCAGCATGTTGTGACTAGATTTGTGATTTACATTGTTGAACATATACCAATCATTGTTAAAACTAAATTTGTGGATAATATAGCACTCGCTGGATGCAGTACATTTTGCGTAAATATAGCAAGGACAATACATAGCACATAGGAAAGGAAGGGTGTGAATACATAGAGGGACCATTCTGATAGAGTGGGGATCCCTTTAGTATTAGTTCACTTTCTCCAGAGAGTACTAAAAGACAAAAGCAATCTCCATCTGTTAAGATTGCCCATGAAGGCCAGCAGTCTCCTGTGACTGATAAAACCTACCGTCTGCATCCCACAAAACCACCAGCATCCCATTACTAATGCTGCTTTTCCTCTGGTCCGGCGATCAGCCTCCTCTCCTCTATACTGCAGGGCTTCCATATGGAGGACTATGACTGCCTTTTAATTACCAATCTGAAAACTGCTCACTCTTAGAGGATGGCTACCATAGAGGATAGGAGAGAAGGACAGCAAAAACAGGTGGAGAGAAATGGCACAATTGGGCTCTATAAGCAGAGAAAGACAGAGAAAGGGAGAGAAGAAAAAGAGGGAGAGCAAGAGATTAATGAAGAGACAGAAAGTGCATCTGCACAATGAATGTAATGCATTTCAAAGGCCTGTTACATAATCATTTTACCATTAACTAAAACATTTTCTTAATGTGTGTGGTTTTTTTTACAAGTGTTTTTATTCTACTTTTATTATTCGTCTTTTACTTTTAATTCTGTTTTCAATATCTCTCTGCATTCCATTTTAAATTGTAGCTGTAATACACCTGATTGCTGTATTACAGGGCAGACTTGTAAAAGAGACCCTGGTCTAAGCTAGTTTGCCCTATATGAATTAAGGAATGATAAACAAAATAATAAATGAAAAGTGAATAGATGTGGAAAGAAAGAGAGGATGTGGAGGGACACATTTGCTGGACAGATGGGCAGAAGCAGGCATCTGGCCGGGATTATTTTTTTGGGGGGTTGCGTTTTCTGTTAACAAACACGTCCTTTAATGGAGAGACAAAGGGACCTGGCAAGTGAATTGTATAATTTTCCCATGATTGATGTTTACTGCCTTGAAATTAATTGTAAAAAGCATAGAGCATCCATAGCTGAACCTGTTGAGCTACATCTCTATTCCACCTCATAGTTACACTGCTGTGACAAGTATGATGCTGTAAGAACACCATTTGAAAAGTCTTAATTTTTTTTGCAGATTTGGACATATGGATTTTTTTTAAATATTTGGTTTTTCTTCTAACACTATTGACAGTTAAAGGTTTATGTAACAAATAACATGTGTTAATACAATAAGCTATCAGAAACTCAATTTCCTTGTCCTCAAAAACTTATTTCACACCTACGTATTTTATCCAAGAGAAAAAAAGTCTAGAACAGTAGCTATCCATCTAGGACAGGTCACCCCACCAAATTCAGCAGATGAGCTGACTGAAATGCTAACACCAAATAATCTTAAGGCATCTCTTGCTACAATCAATGTTGTGCATCGGTCAACTGTCAGAAAGAGACTGCACAAACTTGGGATACATGGAAGGTCAGGAAGGGAGAAGCCTGTTCTCAAAAAGAAAAGAAATGTTGGTTTGACAGAAAACTCCTGGTTGAAGGACAAGACTACTTGAAAAACATGTTCTGGACAGACATATGAGAAGTGGAGTTGTTTGGCTGCAATGTCAGATGTCATTTTTGGCAAAAGCAAAACACTACCTTTGAAAACCCATAAGTCATGATGGTGAAGTCATTCTGCTTTGGTGTTTCTTTGCTGGCTAGCCAGCTGGCCATCACAGTCAACCATTAATTCCACATTGTGACATAAAATAATAGTTTATAATGGGAAAGTGCACAAAAAAAGCTTGAATCAAGCTAAAAAAATCTACTGAAGGGAGGAAAATATGTTGCTTGTAACAAAACAGGAAATTGCATAATTTTCTTATTCAGGCACAAAGAATAAAACTATAAGGTCTTAAGTATGAAAACAAGAATATTAGGCTGCTTCAGATTTGACATTGTGTCTAAATTTGGTTGTACGATCTACCAATGTGTTGACAAATCTACCAGTGGGTTCACAAAATGATGCTTGTAACTGTTCTGAAAACAAGATAGTCTAATTGAGACGTGTGTTGGTGTAATGATAAAGCAAAGCAAAAACATGACAAAAACATATTTTTAGAAATGTATGCCAATTTATTAAAACAGGGAAATATCTCATAAGTTATCAGACCCTTGCCAATGTGTCCTTTTATCACCTAGTTCTAGAGACATGATGGCAGAGTTGCAAAGTAAAATCCCTATCTCAGACTGGCCAAACAAAAAGAAAAGACTAAGATGGGCAAAAGAACACAGGGACTGGACAGAGGAAGAACTCTACCTAGAAGGCCAGGATCCCGGAGTTGCCTCTTCACTGTTGATGTTGAGACTGTTTTTTTGCGAGTGCTATTTAATGAAGTTGCCAGTTGAAGACCCGTGAGGCGTTTGTTTCTCAAACTAGATACTCGAATGTATTTGTCCTCTTGCGCAGTTGTGCACTGGGTCCTTCCACTCCGCTTTCTATTCTGATTAGAGCCGGTTTGCGCTGTTCTGTGAAGGGAGCACTACACATCGCTTTATGAGATCTTCAGTTTCTTGGCAATTTCTCGCATGATATAGCCTTCATTTCTCAAAACAAGAATAGATAGACAAGTTTCAGAAGAAACTTCTTTGTTTCTGGTGATTTTGAGCCTGTAATTGAATCCACAAATGCTGATGCTGAAGATACTCAACTAGTCTAAAGAAGGACAATTTTATTGCTTCTTTAGTCAGCACCAAAGTATTTAGCGGTACTAACATAATCGCAAAAGGGTTTTCTAATGATCAGTTAGCCTTTTAAAATGAATGATAAACTTGGTTTTAGCATAGAAAACATGCCATTGGAACACAGGAGTGATGGCTGCTGATAATAGGCCTCTGTACGCCTATGTATTTATTCCATTGAAAATCTGCCATCTCTAGCTACAATAGTCATTTACTACTTTAATGTCTACACTGTATTTCTAATCAATTTTATATTGTTTTAATGGGCAAAATATGACTTAGTGACCCCAAACATTTGAACAGTATTGTATATTCACATATATTTTTTACATAATAATTGTTTGCTTTCAAAAAGCTCACACAAAGCTGTGTAATTATACTTCTAACTCGTGCCCAGAAGTGAAGTACTAGTTATAACACAGTGCTTCAGCCACAAGTAGTAGAAAGTTTAAAAACTTAGCTGACGAGGCTCTGAAGGTATCGTTAACAGTTTCTGCACCAGGCGCTAAAGGATGGGTGGGCCTGGGTGGTCATTGTCCCATCTAGGTTGAGCAGTAGTTTTGAAATTATTATATCTAAAACAGATGTAGACCTTTTAAGGATAGTAAAGACAAAAGGGCAATCATGTTGACAGGCTGACTGAACAATTTGTCACTGCCAGAGTATGTGTCTGAAGTGGAGATAAAATTGAGTGATGAGTGGAGCCCGTTTAATTTGGCTTGAGCTCAGAGCAAGTTTCTAAAATGCCCAACAGAGGTCCAAAATGCCCTGCATTTTTCTTTTCCTTCATCGTCCTTCTTTAAATGTTGAGGCATACAATGTAAAAAACAATCCAAGGCATTGAAATTGCCCTGGAGCACACTAAAGTCCATCATTATTGATAGAGAGAATATGGCACCACTGTGAATCTGTCTAAAACCGGCCATCCTTAATAACTGACTCTTTGGGGGAAAATGGTACTAGTCAGGGGGGCCAAATGTGTTTACAGTCTTCTAAAGCTGACTTGGAAGACACTGCATACTGCAACAATAGCCCAAATGCTTCACAAAAGTGGGAGGGTGGCAAAAAGAAAGCCATGGTTGAAAAAAACTCACGTCAGATCTTAGCTAGTGTTTGCCAGAAGGCATGGGAGAGATGCTGAGACTGGAAGTGGAAGACCATTCTGTGGTCTGATGTGTCCAAAATAGAGCTTTTTTGGCCTTAATGCTAAGCGCCCTACTGAAGCGTGGTGGTGGTGCTGTCATCATGCTATGGTTATACTTTTCTGCTTCAGGGCCTGGAAAGCTTGTAACGATAGAAGGGAAAATTAATGCCGCAAAGTACAGAGAAATCCGTGAAGAAAACTTTCAGTCTGAAAGAGTCCTGGGACTTGGGTCAAAATTAATCTTTCAGCTGGAAAATGAACCCAAACATAGTGTTAAAAACAAAAAGGTCAATACCCTGGGGTAGCCATGGCAAAACCCAGGCCTCAATCTGATTGAGAATATTGTTATACAATGATGTGAAAATCTCTATAGATTACTTACGCAATCAGTGATTTTCTGTTTTGTAATAAAAATGTCTGAAAGTGCTTTATAGTACTTGGCATTATACTATTATTGTTTTCTCAACTCCATAAAATTAATTAGTAATTAATTTGAAACAATTTGTAGATTTTGTTTTCAGATTTGAGATTTATTTTGTAACACATTGTAACACAACAGGTGGCAATATCCAAGGTGGGTGAATACTTTTGAAACCCACTCTATTCAAATGTAAGTGCTTTCCAATTGTAATTGAAAGCTAAATGGCGGCTTAGATATTCAGAAATTATATAGTGTTTTTGTTAAATTATGCAATAAAACAAGACAATGGACATTTGAGGTGAGGCAGTTTTTTTCTGTCAGAATGTAAACATTTACAGGTAAACAATACATTTTCATATGACTGCAATGTGATGAGTAACCTAAGCACATATTATATTTCCTTGATTATAAATAGGTCTAAGGAAATTATACTGCCTATTAAAATGTAGAATTTAACTGATAGGCAAGATACTGTAGGCACGATACTGTTAGGCAAGTTATGACTGCTTTATCACAAATTCAATATGGGAAATATAGTCTACCGCAATGTCCATACAAAATGAGCATTTTGAAAACATTGGAGTAAGCATTTCTATGTATAAATGGTGAACATATAAACAGTGCTGAATTCTTTTCAGAAAGAAAATCCCAAAAATCCCACACTTCCTATCTGGAAGTGAAAGTTATACTGTAATGGAATGTATGTATTACATCAATTTGTAGTTTAGGCTATGAATTGCATTGTTATTTATATGCTTGCCCACGGAATATTAGCTCAGAAAAAAATAAGCCCAAAGCCAAACATAGTTGCCAACCCGTATTTTATTATTCAAATGAAAAAAATAATAAACGTTTAACATTTATGGTATTTGTTTTCTTCTCCATTTCAGCTTAACGCTGCCCTTCACAATCCAGTACAGTGTGCTTTGCTTGGCTTCTCTGCAACGAGCACCTCGCTACCTCAAGGCTACCTCTGGGTGAGTGACAAAGGGACTTACAGGGAAACACACATTTAACATTTTAGTCATTTAGTAGATGCTGTTAAGCAGACTTCGCTTCTTAATAATATAACTATGTGGGACAATGACCAACCCAGAAATAAGGGATGCACCAATACCACTTTTTTTCAGACCGAGTACAAGTACTTATATTTGGGTACTTGCCGATACCGAGTACTGATACCAAGTACTCAAAGCTGCACTAGGCAGGATTTTTTCAGTAAAGAAACAAAAGTTTTGTCCCCTATAAACATGTTGTGGACCGGGTTCTGGTGTTTCCACGAGTCTCTTGTCTTTTCACTTGACGAAAAAGTCAGTTATTGTCACCTACAGCTCTGGAAAAAATTAAGAGACCCCTGCAAAATTATCAGTTTCTCTGGTTTTACTATTCATAGGTTTGTTTTTGAGTAAAATGAACAGTTTTGTTTTATTCTATAAACAACTGACAACATTACTCCCAAATTCCAAATAAAAATATTGTCATTTAGAGTATTTATTTATAGAAAATAACAACTGGTCAAAATAACCAAAAAAAGATGCATTGTTTTCAGACCTCAAATAATGCAAAGGAAACAAATTCATATTCATTTTTCAACAAAAAAATACTAATGTTTTAACTTAGGAAGAGTTGAGAAATAAATATTTGGTGGAATAACCCTGATTTTTAATCACAGCTTTAATGCGTCTTGGCATGCTCTCCACCAGTCTGTCACATTGCTGTTGGGTGACTTTATGCCACTCCTGGCACAAAAATTCAAGTAGCTCGGCTTTGTTTGATGGTTTGTGAATCTTCGAAACCTCGAAGATTCCAGTTTGTTTTTCAATTGAATTGTTCACATTATAGGTCACATTAAAAGTGGAAAAAGTTCTGACATGATTTATCTTTGTCTCATTCTTTTACATCACAAAAACCTGGCATTTTAACAGGGGTGTGTAGACTTTTTATATCCATTGTATATGTACAGTTTTCAAATGTTGATGATTTTTCTACATACCATGGTCAAACAGAGAGCAGCAAGGTTCAGGGCTCTGAAGAATGTTGACCCATTGGCTAGAGAGGAGTTTAGGCGAATAAGAGAGAGAGAGGCTTTGTAATTGAGGAACGAAGTAACAAATCTAGTTTAATAAAAGAAAAGCTGAAATAAAAGTCAATATACAATAAGTTTATCATGCTATGAGGCCTTCTATTGTTGGAATAACCTCTTATTTATAATTTGTTGCTCAAAGAAATTATGTTGAGTGACTATGATCTTCAATAAAATGGTTCAAGGTACTTTTCAGTCGTTAATTAATTCTGATGTTGAAAAGTTGTGCTGTTTTGATATTCATAAATATGTAGTATTAGTTTAAATGATTTAAAGGGAAATGTTAAACATTTGTATACTTGCCAAATCCAGGAAAGAAACCACACTGAAGGGGAGATCTGTAGTTCTTTACAGTGTAGCCTAATTAATTTCCTTGAAAAAAATTATTTCAGTGTGACTCCCTTTGCATAGCATAAACATTAATTATTTATGAAAATCAATTGTGTAAGTTGTGTAAAAATGACAATCCATGTGTAAACTCATAAGGTGTCATACCGAGTAACAATTTCAGTCAGGCGGGATAACGCAGATTTTTTCGCCTTAAAATGCATAATTTCATTTTATGGAGTTGAGAAAACAATAATAGTATAATGCCAAGTACTATAAAGCATTTTCAGACATTTTTCATCTTAAATCACATTGCAGCGTTAAAATGTGGGTAAAGAACTTGAACAAGTAGGGTCACGTTTAAAGAAAACACATTATAATGAGGAAAGATAATTGTGCAAGTTTTATTTTCTGAGCTCTAAATATTGGTTACTGCCTCACTTTATATATTCATTAAGTATCATTGATATGAAGTTTTAATATCATAATATTTAGAAAATTCATTAACGTTATCCCGTATGACATTTTGACTGGTGTCGTCACATGATTCTCAATTAAAACACTTAAAAAATATTGTTTGAAAATAAGATTTTAGTAATAAGGAAACAACATCCTCATAAAGGCAAAAACTACTTTGATGTGCAGTTTTAACCTATTTTAATTTTTGGTTAGTTGAAAACCAAATTCATCACTTGGCCACCTGTTGTTGGTTTGGATGTTAACTAATCTAGGGAACCATAGAGTTTCGACTAATTGGTTTGGTAATGCAAGTAAACAGACACCACATCTCTACAGATGTATCATGCGCACCCACACCCACTGTTTAAATAGCGTAGTGGTTAAAGACACAGTCTGTCACATAGTAATCCACGGGGCGAATCCAGCCAGGGCAACAACATTCATTCCTTCTAATGGCGGGCCGGCAGAACTAGGCTTGCATGGTTCCTTTTCTTGTTTTTTTTAACTTTAGGTTGTGAAATATTATTAAAAGAAATGTAAGAACATAAATACTCTGAAGTATGTTTCTTGCATAAGTATTCAAGTATTCAACTGCTGTGCAATTAAAAGAAATTGCCCTAAAGTGGACATAAATAGCTTATCATTGGATATCCCAATGAGTACACTTGAAATAATAATCAGGAGGTGGAAGCTGAATCGCATCATCCAGGCACTACCCAAAACGTGTCCCTCAAAAAGTACAGCTCAAACAGGAAGGAGACTTGTGAAAAAAGCCACAAAGGGGCAACAGTCGTGTTGAAATTGATATAGAGTTCAGTGATTGGGAGTGAAGTAATGCTAGACTGGTCAACCATATCAAGAGCTCTACATAAAACAGGCCTGTATTGGAGAGTGGCAAAGAACTGTTACTCAATAGTCAAAGCCCCTTGTGTGTCACCGACCTACCCATGCGGCGACACACACTATCCCTACAGTGAAGTACTGTCTAATGTTGTCACAGTCATATAGGCTGGATTCACAGACAATTGGCGAGTAAACACGATTCACAACATGAATGCTTAGGCTACTCTCCATTCTTACTGAAAAAAGTAAGTGATATGCTTTGAACTGCTCCAGGACAAGTCAAGCACTGACTATGGATGATTGTGATGCTCAGAAAAGCTGCCTCCAGTTGTGATCTTGTCAATTTAGATATTTAAGCAGCTCGGGTCATTTTCTATGCTGCACGACGGAGGTGGAGGGAAATAACCAGAAGACAGAGGTTGCAGAGGCCACCGAAACTACAAACCCCAGCACCGATTCCTCCCTAACTGCCACAGGAAGGCCACCCTAGTGGTGACGCCACCTCCCCATAAAAATAGTTTGTCCTTTGGGTTTGATTTTCCCCTTACCTCCTCCCCTCACACTTATTTGTGCACAGTGTCTGTTCCCCGTGTCTCTGTTTACCAAAACATATTCAATTTATAGTTAAATAATGAATATGGGGTTAAAGTGCAGTCTCTCAGCTTTAATTCGAGGGTATTCACATCCAAATTGGAGGAAGGGTTTAGGTGGAGGCTCCGCCCTCGGGGCAGGACGCAGTGTCGGGACAGGTAAAGGCAGCAGGTGACGCCAGGAACAGCAGGTGGCGCTGAGACAGCGGGGGAGGCGCCACCCCCAAAGCAGTATGAGGCGCCGGAGCAGCAGGGTGGGGCGCCGGAGCAGCAGGGTGGGGCGCCGGAGCAGCAGTTGGCTCCGGGACAGGTGGAGCCTCCGCCCCCGGGGCAGGGCATGTCGCTGGGACAGGTGGAGGCTCTACCCCCGCTGGAGGCGCCAGGGGAGCAGGAGGCACCAGGGGAGCAGGAGGACGCTTAGCCCCCGGGTTGGTTCGGGGCACCGGAGCAGGGGGACACTCCGCCCCAGAATCCGTATGGGGCGCTGGAGCGAGGGGAATCCGTACGGGGCCGCCCCTGAGGCAGGACGGGGCGCTGGAGCAGAGGGAGGCTCTGCCCCCAAGGCAGGACAAGGCGCCGGAGCAGAGGGAGGCGGTGGCGACTGGAGGGGCTCATCAGCTGTGGCTCGTCGTCCCACCCCTCCGGGAGTGGTAGTAGGGGCCCCCCGTCAAGCCACTCCGGAGGCTCGGGGCTGGGGACCGGCACTGGAGGCTCGGGGCGGGGGACCGGCACTGGATGCTCGGGGCGGGGGACCGGCACTGGAGGCTCGGGGCGGTGGACCGGCACTGGGGGTATCAGACAGGGAAACGTCACACTAGCTCTGGGCTAGGGACTGGTGCACAAGCCCTGGTGCGTGGTGCCGGCGTAGGTGGCACCCGGTCCCCGAGCATGGAAGGCGGAAGAGGCTCTCCTTCCTCCTCCCAAGGCTGTAGGGGCTCTCTCCAGAGCCCCCATGAATGTGGTGGCAGGAGTACCTCATCTTCCTCCTCCGATAACTCTGGTTACTCCTGCTCCCAGGGCTGCAGGGACTCTCTCAAGAGCCCCCACGAGTGAGGCGACAGGGGCTCCATGTCCCACCCCACAAAGCCCCCATTGCCCCCCAAAAAAAATATTTTATGGGGGGGTCTCCTGAGCTGGTCGCTGGGCCTGCCCCCGGGAATACCAATGTGGTATCCGCCAGTGTTGCCGCCTGCTTTGGGGCTCTGGATCCTCTGGCCAGGGATCCAGGCCTCAACCACAAACCTTCTCGAACACACGGCGGATCTCCTCCGTCGTGGTTTGCTGTGCCACCCTGGTTTGGTTGGTCATTCTGTCACGGTGCAGGTGAGGCAGGACACGTAGAACAGAGTGAGAGGGTATCATCCTTTTATTATTTCTCTCCAACAAAAATAACAAAAGAAGAGGCACACCAGAAACTGAGGGCTAAAACACAAAGCTAACGCCAAACAATGACCAACAGCCAAAGGACAAACAGGGCAACTTAAATAGGATCCCCAATTAGAGACAACAAGACGCAGCTGTCTCTAATTGGGGAGCACAGAAAATAGTACCGCAGAGATGCCTAGACCTGCGGTCAGGTCCTGACTGTGGCCCCCAGCGCATGGAGATGCCTAGAGGTCCCCAGCCAGGACCTGACAAAAGCATCACAAAGGGGGAAACCCAGCGTTTCGTGATGTCCATGCGTTACAGAGTTCAAGCAGTCATTGCCTGCAAAGGATTCTTGACAAAGTATTAAAAATGAACATTTTATTTATGATTGTATTAATTTGTCCAAATACTTTTGAGCCCCTGAAATAACGGGACTGTGTATGAAAATGGATGCAATTCCTAAATTTCATACAATAATTTTGTTCAACCCCTTGAATTAAAGCTGGAAGTCTGCACTTCAATTGCATCTCGGTTGTTTCATTTCAAATCTGTTGTGGTGGCGTACAGAGCCAGAATTATGAAAATTGTGTCAGTGTCCAAATATTTACGGATCTAACTATATATAAGGAGCACAGCCTTCCTTTGCCCTCAGAATCACTCCAGTGCTTCTTGGAATGCTGTCATACAAGTCCTGAAATGTGTGTAGTGGGATATTGCACCTTTCTTCAAGAATACAGGCCTTCAGTTATTTGAGTCAGGTGGAAACTTCACCTTTTATATCGGTCTTATAGGGTGTACACAAAATAATGGAAACACCACTTAGAAACTGCTGGTGCATTGGTAACAGAAACTGCACAACTGTTATTAAGGGGAACAGTATTAAAATACTGACAGCATATGCCGAATGTGGACAAATTGCATCCACAAAGGCTAACAGTGTTTAGAAGTTGAAGCTGATCGACAGGGATTGAGAGACCCTTAACACTAGAACTGCCAGGCCTTTTTTACCCCCTATAACCGAATGCCGTTTGGCGTCATTAGCATACGAATCATCCCTATTAGCATGGACATTCTCCTCCGCAGCATCACCATCCAGCCAGAGCATCAGTTAATCTACTGGGTCATCATAACTATATAGAATATTCTAATAAAAATAATGAAATACAGAATTTGTTTATTTTAAATGGTTATTGAATTTGAAAAATACAAGAATGTGTGTGTATTGAAGGTCTCATCATACTAAAAAACGACTAAAAAGTGAATACATAGAAAAAGAAGAGCTCCGAAATGAATAGGCTGTGAACGGCGCGTCTTTGCAGGTCTCTCCCGGGGGTTGTAGTGGGGCTATCGAGTTGATCTCAACGCCAATGCATAGCTCTAGTCTCCTCGATAACTGACATATAATATTTTTCTATAGGTGACATCAATCAATTATCGACAAACAGAGAGTAGCTATTAGAAAAAGACGAGGTCCGAAATGAATAGGCTGTGAACGGCGCGTATTTACAGGTCTCTCCTGTGGGTTGTAGTGGGGCAATCGAGATGATCTCAACGCCACTGCATAGCTCTAGTCTCCTAGATAACTAGCATATAATATTTTTCTATAGGTGACATCAATAAATTATCGACAAACTGAGAGGAGTTATTAGAAAAAAACAGGGTCCGAAATGAATAGGCGGTGAACTGCGCGTCTTTACGGGTCTCTCCCGCGCGTTGTAGTGGGGCTATCGAGTTGATTTCAACGCTAAACAGTCTTCTAGATTACTGGCATATAAGATCTTTCTATAGGTGACATGAATAAGTTATCAAAAACTGAGAGGAGTTATTAGAAAAAGATAGAAACGAGATATCGTTGGAATTTCGTTTTGTGAATAATTATTTAGCCTAATACATTTGTAAAATATTAATCTTCAGTAAAATAAGCAGAGAAAATTCAAAGAGAGACGATAGGATGTGTGGGCGATTTAGTTTCTCTTTCCCTCCTAAAATAATGTAGATTTACATTTTCAATTTAAATTTGATGAATTACCCTACACAATAAGCTGAATCTCCTATTGAAAAACAGTAACACGTGGTAAGCAGCCTATATCATTTGTATTATGTTTCAATAATAGCCTAATTAAGTTTTCGTTCATCTGGGAGTATCGCGCATTCATCCATTGACGTCATGCATTCAGTGAGGGGTGATTAGCGCTAAATGGTGATTAGCGCTAAGGGGTGACACCACGCTAAGTGGCCTGGGCTGTTGGCGTATTAAGTAGGAAAACAAGGTAAAAAAAACAGATAAATCGTTTTCTGTTAGTCAGTTTAGAATTCCGACAACGGAACAATGTGATATACGCCTTTTTAAGAAAAGTCATGGAAGGAGGAGGGTGTAGCTTTCAAAATGGCAGTTTCATTTTAATTACAAACTCAAACGCCAATTGGCGTAGGCATTTGGCGGTTCTATTGTTAACAGGATAGGTGCTGCATGTCTCCAAGTACTGAATTGAATTAAATCAGCAATATGGTCAGTTGATGGTGATGATTTCACCCTATTTCTTACATCTGGATGTGTTAACGTTTGAAGAAAGTCAAAGGATGCCATTAGCCCACAACGTCTGTTGCCAACTGTTAAACCTGGTGGGGAATCCCTAGTGGTATTGGCAGCTGTCTTGTGTCCAATGATTTCCCTGCATGGTTGTGTAACGGCCAAGGAATATGAAGCCATTTTACAAGACCACATGCAGCCAATGGTGCAAACAATGTCCCCTAATGATTTTCCAATATTTCAGTATGATAATACCCCCATACACACTGCTAAACAAATTCAAGAGTGGTTTTATAAACACCAGGATGACTTCAAACACCTTCCATGACCTCCCCAATCACCAGAACTGAACATCATTGATCAGGACTTGTATGACAGCATTCCAAGAAGGATAGGAGCTGCTCCTTAATTAGATCCTTGACACTGAGATATTGTTGGGTGTTTTTGTTATTGCATCCACCCCCCCCCCCGTATGTACTGCTAATTGGCAATCAAGCTAATGTGACCCCTGCAGCTGCATTTATAATAGTGACTTCAAAGTAACATCCCTTTTCCATGTGGTGTTTCTGTTATTTTGTCCACCCCCTTTATATTTGCTTTCAACTGAAAGTCACTGTTACATTTCCCTTTGTTCCGAGTCATCATTTGTCATTTACTATAATATAACACCAAAATGTTTCTAAGCATGTTATATAATGCTCTAAAACCCACCAAACTTACTCACATTACATCAGAATCTCCTGCCGGATTATCTATCTGCAGTGACTATTTTGATGATGTTGTTAATAACATATTTCCTATTATCTACCAGCACAAAAAGGCCACATATAAAAATGGGTGAATTTGTGCTTTAATTGCAAGAAACTGTGGGGGAAGGGGTTGCTTCAGGCTGGGGTTGCACATAGCCACTTGTGTTGAAACTCAGTTTTTTGGAGAGCTTGTATTTGTAGTTTGCTCTGTGTAAGGGTCCGTTATTTTCTCTGGCTTGCTAGTCAGAGCCAGCGGGATTTGTCCCATCCAGTTCAGCATGCTGATACAAATCTAACGAATGAGGCCAGGGGCATCGGGTAAAAGGGCTAAAAACAACAGTATTTATCCCATGTTTTATTCACATAATGTGATTCATGGCAAAAGTGCACATTTGGAATTCAGTGTTCATTTTTGGGAGGGACATTACACAACAGTTGAACAACTGCACCAATTCTTCAGAGAGAAAACGAACTTGGGTGAAATAATCCTGTCAAAACTCCGTGATGACTTTCCATAATGATTGGAGAGTGTGACATGAAGCCTCCTAATAGAAATTGCTAAAGCCCTAAGTTTACCTCCTGCCTATCTTCTCTTCCCCTGTATTGACATTGGCAGGTTTGACACAAGGCCAAAATTAGTGCAATACATGCAGAATCAAGACTCTATTCAGCCAAGCAGTCACTCAGGCCTACACCAGTGTGGAGCCCTGAGGGGGAGTGATTGCCATTCGGTTTTGATTATGTGAGGTCACTGGGCTGTCTTGTTTTGCCACTTTTGTCTTGTTTTGTTATTGGGGTTTAGACATTGTTTTGTGTAAAGGATTGATGTTCACGACATACCTTTGTTTGTAAACGAGCTATATGTTGAACAAAAGCCCCATTGTACACTATGGACTAGGACCCTGTAGGTCACTGAACTATGCCCCAGTAGACTCAGGACTAAGCCCCAGTCGAAGCTGAACTATGCCTCAATTTAAACTACAGACTAAACCGTAGAACACACCATTGACTAAGTCCCAGTATTAATTATGGACAAAGCTCCATTAGACACTGCGCTAAATGCCCTAGTAGACACTGCACTATATGCCCCAGGAGACACTGCACTACATGCCCCAGTAAACACTGCACTATATGCCCCAGTAGACACTGCACTATAGACCCTAATAGACACTGCACTGTATGTCCCAGTAGACACTACACTATATGCTCCAGTAGACACAGCAATATTTGCTCCAGTAGACATTGCACCATATACCCCAGGAGACCCTGCACTATTTGCCCCTGTAGACCCTGCACTATATGCCCCTGTAGACACTGCACTATAGACCCTAATAGACACTGCACTGTATGTCCCAGTAGACACTACACTATATGCTCCAGTAGACACAGCAATATTTGCTCCAGTAGACATTGCACCATATACCCCAGGAGACCCTGCACTATTTGCCCCTGTAGACCCTGCACTATATGCCCCTGTAGACACTGCACTTAATGCCCCAATAGACACTGCACTTAATGCCCCAATAGACACTGCACTTAATGGCCCAGTAGGCACTGCACTATTTGTCCCAGTAGACACTGCACCATATGCCCCCGTAGACACTGGGCTAGTATTCCCAGATGACACTGGACTACTAGTCGCAGTTGACACTTGACTAAGCCCCAAGAGACAATGGACTAAGCCCCAGTAAACAATGGACAAAGCCCCAGTAAACAATGGACAAAGCCCCAGTAGACACTGGACTAAGCCCCAGGAGACACTGGACTAAGCTCCAGTAGACACATTGGACAAAGTCCCAGTAGACACAATTGACAAAGTCCCAGTACATATTGGACTAAGACTCAGTAAACGCTGGACAATATGTCCCAGTAGACAATGTACTAAGCCATAGTACACACTATGGATGGAGCCCCAGAAAAAATTCTGATTTAACTACATCTAGTTCCAATGGCCTGGGTTCTGTTGCTAAGGTAATTTCGAGACCAGAGGCAATTAAGGTATTCTTTGGCCAGGCCCCACAAAGACAGTTTATTTAGAGTTAATAATCCAACATATGCCTTTGGCTATTAGAGTAACTTTTATGTCCTGCTAGATTATGTTGATGTGAGGAAGTTTTCAGTTGTACATGTCTGTCTCGTGGAACCTCATAGCTGCTATCCCTAATCCTTAATCTAATCTAATGTGCTATATATCAGGGATTTTTCTGCTATAGAAATCCTTGGGCGGGTTGCCGAAACGTTTTATTGGCCCACCCAAGAAGAAAATTACGAAAATACATTGAAATCCACGTATTACTTTGGTAAGAAAATATGTGTGTGTTTTTGTAGGAATACAGTTCTAGTTGATACTAGTTGGCCGTCCAGTACAAAGTTAGCCATCCAATAGCAATGGAATATTAAATAGGTCAAAACTGTGCACTTATGTCACAATATGTGTGGTCGTATATTGAGAGCTGTGGTTGCAAATCTGATGCTCAAATCTGTAGTTACATTTCGCAAGTTTGTACATTTAGTTTGTGGTTGTAAGCAATATTTGACAAGCTTGTACAATGAGCTTTGAACAAATTTTGCAAACTCGCAATTCTGTAACTAAACATTTGTATAAATTTATCTTGAACAGCAAGCATATTTTGTTTTCAGATTTATAATGAGAGCATTTACCTGCAACACATTTCTTGCTGTGATGCTAAAATGCCCGCGTGTATCATTCTTAGATTAGATTCAACTTTATTGTCATTGAACAGTACCAGTACAGTACAACAAAATGCAGTAAGCATCTAACCAGAAGTGCAAATAGAGGGCAGAAAATTTACAAGTATTAAGTATATGTATATTACAAGTGGAATGTGTAGATTTGCAATGAAGGCAAATGCAGTACAAATGGCAATACTAAATGTGCAACTTAAGGCAAATAGAGTAGGGAAGAAAGTTCACAAGTATTACATATAGTGTATGTTACAAGTGGGATAACAGTTGTTTGGGTACAAATGGCAATTTCTAAATGGCATACAAGATGTGCAAACGAAGCAAATGAAGGAGTACTGAAGTAGGGTAGCATGATGCAGAGATAGCAGCATTAAGGTCCTTGTGGTAGATGTGTGTAACAACTGTAAAAATGCAAGTACAATGGCAATACTAAATGTGCAAAGAGGCAAATTGAATGTACAAGGTGCATGTGCAACTGAAATGCAGGGATAGCAGCAGTGAGGTTCCTGAGGTAGACACGTACCTGTAACCACTGAAAACATCCATTATCAGGCTTTGCAAGGCAGTGTCAGAGTAGTACAAGGGACATTCTTTGCACGGTCTCGGAATTTTGAAATGTTTACAACGTGGACAAGTTCTGTATTTTGAGGTTCGTAAGTGAAAATTCATTCCCCATATCATGTATTTTGCAAAAATATTAACATTGTTGTGTCTTATTCTTGCAAGCATGCTCAATGCGTATTCTGAAAGCAGCAATGGTTGCCTAAGCCAACATGTGTTACCAAAAATGTTTTTGTACAAGCAAATCTTTAGAAAATCTTCTGTAACAATACATAATACATTTGTTGACCATGAGAAATTCTTTACTTTTATTTAAATTCTAGTTACTTAAACCCAACTTTGCTGATGGGGTGTTATTTTGACATTCGTCCACCAGGTGGCATGGGTTCATGTTACCACTGCTCTTGAATGTGTTTAGTGCTCTCCGTGCTTGTACAAAAAATTTTGGTAATAGATGTTTGCATATGGTGGGTGTCCATCTGCTTTTTGCTTGATTCGCTCATCGCTAGCCGCTTGTGGGCGTTTACGCTATTTGTAGCATTTATCAGTGCCGGACGTTCACATTTACTAGGTCCTGTAGCTAACTAGCAAGTAGGCCTACAGCTTGGTACAGCTACGTAGTAGTTGTTGTAGTACTATGTCAATCCACACTGGTAGGATACCCGATAATTTGGTTAATCATCAAAATTGCTCAATAGGAGATATAGCAGTTGCTTTACTACTAGTAATAGTCTCGTAGGAGCTATCTAGCTATGTTTGCGTATTTGATGACGACGTAGCTTTATAATACCAAAGGAAATGTCGTCCCACTTAGCAGTATTCCCAACCCATGTAAAGGGAACCAGTGGAAAAGTGTATCAGACACACCTTTTTTGGCAAGCGAAAAACGTCTGATATTTGCATAAAATAGCGGGTGGCTCTATTTTTCAGTGTCTCCAACGCAGTGTTGCCAAATCCTCAGTAAGGAAAGTAGCTATTGGCTGTCCTAAAAGTCGCTAAATGACTCCATCACCTAATTTGCATAATTGGCCATGTGCATGTATGGACGCTGTAGGAGAGAGGAAAAACGTCGTGGGTGAGAAAGCAGCTCTACATGCTTCTCCAATGTGATAACATGCCAGCATGGAAGAGAGTTCAGCGATAACTAATGCCATGGTGGCTTCAGCGTATTTTGCAGAGTCAGTTTTTTAACCATAAATGGCAGCTTGTTTTAGGTGGAACTGTTATAAGCCTTTGCCTTTTGAGTATGTTTTTGAGTTGTCATGTGTTTTTTTTACATCACCAAGTTTTGCGTAGAAATCAGCCTTACAATACAGACAGTATGCCCGTGTATCTCCAATAAATGGCTTCAACCAGCCTTTGAATTCAGGGTTTGATTCCCACTTCTGTACTTTTGAGTTTACAGTTTAGACTCAGGCATGATGAGCTAGCCAGCTAGATGTTTAGCTTATGTCACAGAGAGGCACACACAGTGGACGAGGTGAGTAAGTGACTGAGGCTGTGTGAGTCAAATCGTTAGTTACCGGGAATGTAACTC
>JACXGI010002806.1:51348-69594 GCA_016801175.1 Esox masquinongy | reverse complement strand
CTATTTTTGATGAAATTAATGGTTGTAAAAGATGTACAGCCTTCTGCAGAATATGTAGAACTTGGAAATAAGTTCCTATGATAATATTTTAAAATGTTATTGCGATTAAACTGTATTTTTCAAACTTTGAAAATGTGTATTAAATTCATGTGTAAGATTTGGATCATATTAAAGGTTGTAAAAGTTGCCCAGACTACTGGAGAATATTTTGAACTTGGAATGAAGTTTCTGTGATACTTAATGCATAAAATCTCTGATTGTTTGATCAAATAAAGGCTTGTGAAAGTAATCCAACGTAATATAGAATAACTTGATGGTCAGTAAAAGTTGTCATTGAAGAATGCAAGTAGTTTTTAACGTTTAAATGTTTCCTTCGAATGTCTGTTGAATCTCTGGATATAAAACCAACTTTACCTCGGTCATCGTCTTGCCAGTTCAGACTGTACAGGCTACTCGTTCTCTCCCTGTTCCTAGTTTTGTTGCCATCATTTTGGCCTGAGATTGTGGGATTCATTACCACACAATTACTGCCCCCCCTCCCCCCTCCCCATGATAAATATGTGGTATGATTATGACAATATATTTATCATAATCATGTCTGGAAATATCTTGTAATACCATTTCAGACACCCCTAAAGTGGACCATACCATTTCTTAGCCTTGACGTTAGTTGAACGTCTGGTTTGCCTGCCTCACTCCCAACGTCGCAGTGTCTTTTTTAATGAAAGCCCACCCTACTACAACATTTAAACCGGAACTTCATTCAATATAAGTTTGGCGATACACAGACATTTTGACTTCATGACAGAGAAAATTACACACAGTAGCCTATTATACTGCCATAGAGTCAACATTTCTGTGTATCACCAACCTTATATTGAATGAATGAATATGTCGTCATAGTTTCGGTTTACATGTTGTTGTAGGGGGGCTTTAATTAATGACACACAAAAGACGCATGAGTGACGTACCGTAAAATCCTGGCAAAGGTTGGACAGTTTTTGTAATGGTAAGACGTATGATACTCTCTCTTCCTTCAAGGGAGTCCCTTGGTTAAGCAAGCACGTTTAAAAGTAATTTATTCTGGTTTAAACTGCATGGAAAGGTAACGATAGAAAATTGCTAACGTGTTCCTGAGTATTGCCATTGGTTATGGTCGGCAAAAAACGGACGTTACACTGTCAAATATGTCGGAGATATCCCTTGATTTTTATATTTTCTGACTCGCTATGTGCTTGGCATTTCAGCCCAGGAGATTCAACTCAAACCTCTGATAAATTTTTAGGGTAATTTTTGCATTAGGCTAATTTGACGACTGAAACATTACCCTAGCTACTACTCAAAGGCTTAGACCCCCCCCCAAATTTTTTTTTTAAAAAATCAGCCAAATTTGGCCGCGGTTCTTACCGTGAAAATAGTCTAATAGTAAGGAAACAGCGGACAAATTTAAATTATTGGGTGGTCTGTGCCTGTAGTGTTAGTCAGGCACAGGCCTAGATGCTGTATGGTAGTAACACATCTGCCTACCTCTGGCATGTTAATAGTGTCTTTGGTTCTGGTATTGTGTGGGTCTGTGTTGGAGCAGAACGATGGTCTGCTGTTGTAGTGTTTGTTGGTCTGACTTGCTGCCAGTTTTGCACTAGGATACTTTGATGGTTACCCCTGACTACAAAGGTTCTCACCTGGTTCGTGTCGTATGAGCTGGTGTAATGGATTGGATTTATCATCATCTACAGACTGCAGACATTGTTACACAAGCAAGATACTGTAAGGATTGTAAGACTTCAGTTTACTGAAGAATGCACCTGCACTGTGCTGGGTTCTGGGTTCCCTTTACGCCCAGAGGAAAAGTTGACCCCCCCCGATTGTCATTGTATAATTTGCACTCTGCATACGACCAAAGTATATTCCAGCCTTTAAGAGCTGGGGAACTGGCTGTGTGAAGATGGCGGCATGTAATCAGTAGGGGCTCCATCAAAATAAAGGCTGGAGGCCTCCTGGTCTGCCAGTTACTCATTGCTATCTGGGTTGCTCATGTTTGCCTGCACACGCTGGCATTGCCTTGCAAGTCGTGCATTCATTCATTCATACAGTTTTGTTAGCTAATTTCAGCACGAGGAAACATCTAACAAAGTTCTGAAGCATAGAAATAACACAAACGGATAGGTTTAAAAGGTTTTTTCGTTCTATTTGTTATATTGATATGCTCAATCCCTTCAAATAAGCAAAACGCAGATCGATCATTTTTGAGAATCTGGACCCTGGTTACTTGCACATTATTGGTTATTCATATTGTGTTCATATTGTTTAAAGGGGTTGTACAGCAGGATGTAGTGTTACATAAGTAACATTTTTCTAGTAGGAAAGTATTATGTAAAGCATGGCAGGAAATAAATACAAATGATCTATCATCTAAAATAAGGTAATCAGTGGATCATAGTCAAAGTGGGTTTAGAGCAGACCAATTCTCTTTCGACCTCTTTCTTTCTCCCGCTATGTCATTGTGGGTCTGTGTGCATTTTAGGAATATATAACATATATTGTTGAATGTATTGGATTTGCATTTGTGGTTGTATTTTCTTCAATAAACCACGCAAGATTTACACACCCTTAGAATGCTATGCGAGATAGAATCTGATAATTATTTTGGAGTTAAAATACTTGGAGACTGTTGCTATCCTACTATTGTTACATGGTCTTAGAATGCATCATTCTAATGCTGAAAGGTATGTATGTTACGATTGTGTTGTTCTAGATGAATCAATAGCTAAATATGGAATTAGTTCAACAACAAGTGGAGGAGCTCAGAAAGGAGAGACAGAAGAACTCCAGAAACAGATCAACAGAGGAAAATACTGGAAAGGGTAAAACACCATCTTTATCTGATTGCAGAGATAGTGAATGAAGACAGGGAGGAGGTGAAATGGGAGAGGGAGGAGATGAGAAGAGAGCAAGAGGAGTTCTGGGTTAACAGAGATAAGACAGGTAAAGAGAAGGAGGAAGCCATGACAAAGGAGACAGCCATGATGGAGGAGGCAGGCAGGATGAAGGAGGAAGGGATGAAACAGATCAACAGAGAAATTAAAATACTGGAAAGGGAAAAACATAATCTTTCTCTGAAGGCAGAGATAGTCAATGACAACAGGGAGGAGGTGAAATGGGAGAGGGAGGAGATGAGAAGAGAGCAGGAGGAGTTCTGGAGTGACAGAAGACAAGGAAAGAGAAGGAGGAGGCAGCCCTGGTGAAGGAGAAGGCAGCCAGGATGAAGGAGGAAGGGATGAGTCTGAAGGAAGAAGGGAAAAGCCTTAAGAAGAAAGTGATGAGAGGAAGGGATGAATTCTCCAACAAAAAGGTGAGAGACAAATCCTCTATCAATCAGTCAATGAACAATGAATCAAAATGAATAAATACATGATTTTGTGCTTATAATGTGTATGTAATGTTTCGCAGAACATTGATAACCCTGAATCTGGATGTTCTGAGTCTCACCTCCAAAACCTTCCAAGATGTGTAAGTGATTGTTTAATTAAATGCTTATCGGCCCCAGTCCCATGTATAATCTAAATGATACTATCATACCCAACAGTGGTCTCTATTACTCATCACACTGATGTTATGTGTTCCAGAAGTATGTAAGGTACCCATTTGTCCCAACAGTAAGGTTCTCAGTGAATGGGACCCATGCAGTGGTACTTCTGACCCCAGCTCAGCAGACAAATGATGGCTCAACTGTCTGGGCCTGTCAAGATGATAAAGGAGACTGCACCTGAAAAGGCCATACCACTGCTCCAACCACAGCCCGAAACAGATATGATGGCCCAAGTGTCTGGGCCTGTCGAGAAGATAACGGAGACTGCACCTGTACAGGCAATACCACTGCTCCATCCCCAGGCCAAAAGGGATATGATGGCACAAGTGTCTGGGCCTGTAGAGATGATAAAGGAGACTGCACCTGCAGAGGCCATACCACTGCTCCATCCCCAGGCCTAAAGGGAAATGATGACCCAAGTGTTTGGGCCTGTAGAGATGATAAAGGAGACTGCACCTGCAGAGGCCATACCACTGCTCCATCCCCAGGCCTAAAGGGAAATGATGGCCCAAGTGTCTGGGCCTGTAGAGATGATAAAGGAGACTGCACCTGCAGAGGCCATACCACTGCTCCATCCCCAGGCCTAAAGGGAAATGGCCTAAAGTTCCAACACTTATTTTCCCTCTCTTTAAGCAGTAGTTTCCAGGATTGCCGTCAATTCCAGTTTAATTCAGTCAATTCAGGAATTAAACTGAAATTTCAATAATTTTTCTTATTAGAGGCAAAAAGAAAAATGTGAATTTTGGTTTACATCTTGAACTAATGGAATTTAAATGGAAATGACCACAACCTTGGTTTCTTGCTTATAGTGGAATGACTGAGTTATGATAAATAAAGGTAATTTGCAAAAGGAATCTGGCTACAGGAAACATTTTGTGGCCTATGGTATTATGAGTTCAATGAGACCATGTACAACACAGGGATAGACACTCTTGAATCATAGCTGTTTTATAGAAATGTGTACATTTCTCAGTCTTGTGGCTGACAAGGCCTTCATCCTTCCTCCTCTTGCACTTGGAATCAAGGCTTGCAGGAGGGGAAGGGTGAAGGAAGCAAAGGTCAAATGACATGTCAAAAATCAGGGGTCACATTGGGAGGTCAAATTAAATAAATAAATGTGAGATACTGTTGGTTAAAATAGATTGGGTTATAGACTATAAGTGATTGAATGGTACAACATCATATGCCATTTCCGGTGTGTAGAGAAGATGACCTACCATTAGACATTTCTGGGGTGACATCCTTAAAGTACTGGGTGGCCTTAGTTCTGGTTCCTCACCTCTGGAGGGGACTGAAGAGGACTGCTGCACAGCACATTTTGGTTCTTAATGATTATTTAACATGTGTTTTAACTATTACAATGGAAACAACCAGTGGAATGCATGAAATACACAAATAATAATAAATAGTAAATGCAAAAATAATGTAGTAAATGCTATCCAACAGTAGGATTATTATTTGGGTGCTTGCCAATCCCAAAGTTTAAAAACCTGACCTCCCCACTCAACTCAAGTCTTTCTCTAAAAGAGCACTATCATTTTACGATCAATTTCTTGCTCAACATCTGTTAATTCTTACGATGTTATATTTTGATCATATACAACTGACAGCTGGGCCCAAGTGCCTTGGAAGATATTTTATGTGACAACATCTCACACCATTTGGCATGTTTCCCAGAAAGGATGACACACCGACATGGTTTACCATTGTTTATCCAATACTATGTTTATCCAGTAAAGATTTAGTTTCCTTTTGATTTCTCACTTAAGAAACGGAATGATGTAAACTAAGTGCTTGTTTTTCAAACAGGTATTTTCATGAAGTGCAATAAATAAAAATGTATCTCCATTGACATTAATGACATTTGATTGTCAACTATGACAGTTGATTGTCATACTAATTGTTCCTGTGGAATGCTGTACTTGACATGACTTGTGTTGTCACCACTTTTGAATTATTGTGTAGATATCAATATTCATCCAGACTGAAGACTCAGTTCCATATCTGGTGGACAGATATGTTAATTTAGATTAGCCTTTTTAAATGATAAACTTGGATTAGCAAACAAAACGTTCCATTGGAACACAGGACTGATGGTTGTTGTTAATGGGCCTATTTAGATATTCCATTGAAAGTCAGTCGTTTCCAGCTACAATAGTCATTGACAACCTTAACAATGTCTGCACTGTATGTCTGATCAATTTGAGGTTATTTTATTTGACAAAAAATTGCTTTTTCTTCAAAAACAAGGACATTTCCAAGTGACCCAAACTCTCGAACGGTAGTGTAGCTGTAAATAAAAATTCACATTAACCTCTGGTTATAATGAATGCACTCGTAGTGACATAAAGGTGGTTGCGCAGAGTGCAGAATGTGTTATTGGAAATTCAACAAAAAAACGAGGAGTAGTCTGGCAGGTAGTCGTAGGGCAGGCAGGTCAGCACACAGGAATCAGATAGACAGGAGAAGTAACAAAAGGTAGTGATGGGACGCGCGAAGCCTACGCTTCGAGGCGGTGCAAATGAACTCGGGGGTGCAGATCAAATACATGGAACAGCTGGGGGTCCCTGGGGACAGGATTAAATACCTTCTCTACAAAGACGATACCAACTTGAAACCACACCAACCAGAGACGATTTGCTTCGCAAAATACGTCACATCGATGATGTAGCTATCTATCTCAGCTCACGCGAGGACTGCGATTTCATTGCGAGGCACAGCAGTCTGCGACAGAGAAGATGGCGTCGCAGGAGACCGAAGCTACTCCGCCAACCATCAGCAACGGCGAGGTAAAAATGAATGAAAATTTTTGACTGTCTTCAGTGTGTCACTAAAACAAAAAGGGCTCAATGTTTACCCGAGAGCATTGCGTTGCAGGGTATATATTATTATTTAAGTACGCTATCGATGATGTCCCACGGGCTCTGACGTTGCTAATGCCGGTCGGTTTTAAAACGACCTCCTGCCTTTCACGACGCGTTGGTTACAGTATCTTGACAATACAGTTGGCTATGTTATTTTCTGATAAACCGACATTCGAGCAGTCGACAAATGACGTTATCATTTCTGAGTAAAGTAATTCGGTCGGACGTTACTTGAACTTACAGATGGTTACCCGTCTCGTGGCAATGACTGGGTGAGTGGATTATTGGGTTAGCCAGCCAGCTTCAATTCAGTAAGCTTGCCATCGTTAGCTAGCTAGCTAGCTAGTTAGTCATTTGATAGCTAGACAGCTAATGTTAGCAAATTTACGTTAGCTAGTTAAGATAGCCAACGACAATGACAATGCCATTTTACCGGCAACAGATTTGTCCAACATTAGCATGACGTTTCACGGTCTACACATGACTACTTCGAATACGCCTGCTGCACATCAACGTCAATTTCAAAACTTATGACTGTCTGTAGGCTAGCTGATGATAATACAGTATTGAGTTTCCTGTGATTTAAATTATTACTAGCTTGATTAGCTAACGTCAGATTAGCTACGGAAATTGCTTTTCGTTATAGCTAGCTAGTTTATTTAATCCGATAACTAGTTAATGTTCCCTTTGGTTAAATTCACATCCGTCCTCCTTCTCTGGGGCACATCCGTCCTCATGTAAACCTGAGGAACATTTACCTGTTCCGGAAAAAAAAACTACGGATTTGCGTCCGACGTACACTTGCTTGGGTAGACATTTGGTTTCCATCACGTTGTTGATTAAACTGGCCAAAACGTATGCACATCGGTCCCGATCGGTACATGTCACTACACTGTCATTCCCATCTGAACCTATCCCATCATTCCAGGTGGTTACTAGTTCTTTCATTACGCGTCATATGGGACAATAGCATACAAAGTCAGCCATCACATTCAATCTGCACGTAAGTAATTTAGCAATTATCTAGGTGGGAAGACAACACATCTGTACAATTATAGTAAGTACATGTTATTGTCAGCAGTGTAAAAAATGGTCAGCGTTTGGAAAGGTGATACTGTTAGTTTTTTTGTGGGGGACCTTTGAGATTGTTAGATACTCTAAAATGTTTTTGAGAAGGGGCAGGGACTGAGCTTCAAGGGGAATTTACTTCCACCATATGGGTGCCAGAGCAGAGAAAAGCTTTGACTGGTTGGAAGCTACCCCTCTGGGATGGAACCACTACCAGATCAGAGGTGCCAGAACAAAGTGCTTGGTTAAAGATGTGGGGTATGAGCAGAGACTAATGGTATCAGACTCGTCCCAAAGCCCCTCCAGCGTTGTCTTGGTAACATGCTGAAGGAGGAATCTTTGCCCCGGTCTTAGTTACTGAGTGCCTTGGACTTCATGGCTTTGTTTATCCTCTGACATATCTGGGACCTTTTATAGGTATGTGTCGTTGTAAATAAAGTCCAATCAGTTGAATGTGTCAGGTGGACTACTATCAGATTATATATAAATCAAACCAGGCGGGGGCTCCGGGTATAGGTTGAGATTTAACTGGGATAAATGCTTGCCATTATAGGGGCTGTATAGTTTCTCGTGCATTAGGCGTAGCTATTGGTTGTAAACGCTTTTTCTCTGTATCCTATTTATCTAATTTGCATTACTGAATTAGTCTCAGCTGGGTAAACTATAACACCAGTTAGTCATGTGCAAGTTGTAATTATTACCTGGTACTGGGGGGGGTAACATTCCGTTGGAACCTGGTCTCTGTGTAATGTTATACCCTCCTGAACAAAACTGCTAACTAGAATAACTAACTGGAATGATCCTATTATCATCTCAAGGAAACTGCTGCAGGCTAAAACACTCAAGCAGCCTGGTTTAGATTTAACCTGTAGGCCACAGCGCTCTGTGTTCAGACCACCTTTTGGATAGTGTAGTTCCTTGAAGCCTTCTGTTCTTTTGTGTTGTTTGCATCTTGGTTTTCTCCCCAAAAAAATCGGTCCTCTCTGGCCTTTTGAAAACAATTAACAGTAGTCAAAGAGAGGATGTATAAGACAAAGTGCTTGTATGTAATGAAACGTCCTCCTCTACTTGTCATCAAGCAGATTACATTTACAGGGTGGATCCCAAAATAAATATGTAGTGATACAACAAGTGAAATTTTATTTGCAAGACGTTTTATTGGTGAAACAAAGAGCAGCATATTGTTTTAAGACAATGTTTTGTCTTTTGACAATGGAAGTCTGCAATCGGAAAGGAATCTTCCACTAATAAATTAGCATCTCTTTCACTTCTCAATTTCCATGTCATGCAGAAAAAGTTTACGAATGACCTTTTACAAAATCAAAATGTCATGGTAGATGTGATTTTCAAGAATGGTGTTCCAGTCTTCAAAACTGCCATGTGTTTGTGTTATGTGTCTCTGGGCAAAAAGGCTACCTGAGCATGTTCAGCTAACACGTTCTGGACTTAGTATGCCATATTAATACTGCACTCCCCATAATCCATTTAAGTTAATTACCGGTTTTGTGTAATCCCCGTCTGCTATATTAATATAGGGTAAATACTGACAACTATATTGTTTTATTTATACAGGGAAATCATGTCTTTACACAGGAAAATCTGTCTTTTTGTAGTTGTACCTTGTATTATAGCAATAATAAGACATACACATATGAAATGCATAATAAAATAATTGAAAATACTAATCTCTTCATGTAACCTACTATATCTTACATTATCCACTTTGTTTATAGAGCATGTGCCAAGAAGAGGTCGGGCAAGTTTTCTATTTATAGCACGTTTTTATTTTGTGTAAACCATTGGTGATGTTGGAAACTGTTGCACAGTCCACTTGCACAACCTTTCATCAACAAGCAAGAAGACAAGTTTGATGTAAATGCTTAATTCCTAAATGAATGAGGCTAGATTTAAATTGTCTTACCTTGTCTCGTTGCACTCTAGTGATGCCTTGGGGACGGACTGGGAGGCTGACACCTCAATCGTGGTTGTAGGCTGGAAAATGCATTCAATTTCAGCATGTGCAAGTCTGTGAAAAGAAAAAAAATGGCAGTTCAGAAATGAGTTGGAAATCATTCTGAAGTGAGGTCACTGTGGTTTACTTCATACAAGACCGAATTCAAACAATATTGACTGTGCATTTTACATTCCATGTACATTACATACAGTCCTCACCAAAATAGTTGCGGCAAAGGCAAGGAAACGAGCTTAAAACAAAGATTTGAATACTGTATCCGGTGGTAGTAACGTCAGGCAAGAGCATTGGCGAAATGAAAAGCAAAGTGTTGGCTGTCGGAAAAGTTTTTTTTAAGTGCAAGATGTTTTTGTATTAATGTCTCTGAGTGGGGGAGGGTGTTACCTGTCACTCTCTCTCTCTGTAGGTGAGCAGCAATGGAGCACCTGCTGCTGCTGATGGCCAAGCCGTACAGACAGCAGCTGGGGACGCTGCCCAGCCGCCGCCAGCTCCTCCCCCTAACGCATGGCAGGTCATAAAAGGAGTCCTCTTCAGGTGGGACGGACACACAGGGAAGAACTGCAGGCAGTCCCTGTTGACTTGACTTCAAAATGAACTGTGTTACTGTCCTAAGGTTGTCAGGTCTGAGCTGCTACCTCCGGTGCACATTTACCACTATACCTTCTTTTTTTTTTAATCAGAGATTTGTTTGTTAGATTGGATAAAAACCATTACGAGAAGCCTGCTATTCGAATAGCACAACATGCCGTGTTTTTGCAGCACGTAATGTGTCAACCCGCAAACCCCGCCCTAAGTCCTAAAGTTTGGGGCTTGGCACCAAGTGAGAGCTGGGCTACTCGGCCATGGCCTAGTGGCCAACTGGCGCTGGCCCGTGTCGATGGAAACAGAAACATTTCTGGACTTTAGGGTAAAGCACCAGTGTAAACGAGGCATAAGAGTATTTCACAAAATGTTTTTGTGCTAAAACCAGCTCTTAAATATGTGGAAAGTTAGGTGTAGTCAAGAGGACTTCTAAGTCATAAGACCAATTCACAAACATTCCTAAAAGGGCTGCTGCCGGGAATCTGCCTCGTAATCCATTTAATGATACTGAGACTTTTAACAAGGTATCGCCTTAATCGTGAGGGTAGTATGATCATAGTAGAGCTAGTCAGGGATGCTGTCACTTGACCAAAAAACAGAAACAACCCGATAACATCGGTGATCAAGGTGGTGACAACTCTACGCTATTTGGCCACAGGGAAAATGCAGCTATGCAGTGCAAACAAACCACGTATATCTCAGTCATCTGTCGTTATTGCACAGATTATTGGACCATCAAAATATGAACACTCATGTCTTTATGAGCTGCCAGACATACAGTATCTCACAAAAGTGAGTACACCTCTCACGTTTTTGTAAATATTTGATTATCTGTTCATGTGACAACACTGAAGAAATGATACTTTGCTACAATGTAAAGTAGTGAGTGTACAGGTTGTATAACAGTGTAAATTTGCTGTCCCCTCAAAATAACACAACACAGCAATTAATGTCTAAACCGCTGGCAACAAAAGTGAGTACACCTCTAAGTGAAAATGTCCAAATTGGCCTAAAGTGTCAATATTTTGTGTGGCCACCATTATTTTCCAGCACTGCCTTAACCCTCTTGGGCATGGAGTTCACCAGAGCTTCACCGGTTCCCACTGGAGTCCTTTTCCACTCCTCCATGACGACATCACGAAGCTGGTGGATGTTAGAGACCTTGAGCTCCTCCACCTTCCGTTTGAGGATGCCCCACAGATGCTCAATAGGGTTTAGGTCTGGAGACATGCTTGGCCAGTCCATCACCTTTACCCTCAGCTTCTTTAGCAAGGCAGTGGTCGTCTTGGAGGTGTGTTTGGGGTCATTATCATGTTGGAATACTGCCCTGCGGCCCAGTCTCCGAAGGGAGGGATCATGCTCTGCTTCAGTATGTCATAGTACATGTTGGCATTCATGGTTCCCTCAATGAACTGTAGCTCCCCAGTGCCGGCAGCACTCATGCAGCCCCAGACCATGACACTCCCACCACCATGCTTGACTGTAGGCAAGACACGTCTTTGTACTCCTCACCTGGTTGCCGCCACACACGCTTGACACCATCTGAACCAAATAAGTTTATCTTAGTCTCATCAGACCACAGGACATGGTTCCAGTAATCCATGTCCTTAGTCTGCTTATCTTCAGCAAACTATTTGCAGGCTTTCTTGTGCCTCATCTTTAGAAGAGGCTTCCTTCTGGGACGACAGCCATGCAGACCAATTTGATGCAGTGTGCGGCGTATGGTCTGAGCACTGACAGGCTGACCCCCCCACCCCTTCAACCTCTGCAGCAATGCTGGCAGCACTCATACGTCTATTTCCCAAAGACAACCTCTGGATATGACGCTGAGCATGTGCACTCAACTTCTTTGGTCGACCATGGCGAGGCCTGTTCTGAGTGGAACCTGTCCTGTTAAACCACTGTATGGTCTTGGCCACCGTGCTGCAGCTCAGTTTCAGGGTCTTGGCAGTCTTCTTATAGCCTAGGCCATCTTTATGTAGAGTAACAAATCTTTTTTTCAGATCCTCAGAAAGTTCTTTGCCATGAGGTGCCATGTTGAACTTCCAGTGACCAGTATGAGGGAGTGTGAGAGCGATGACACCAAATTTAACACACCTGCTCCCCATTCACACCTGAGACCTTGTAACACTAACGAGTCACATGACACCGGGGAGGGAAAATGGCTAATTGGGCCCAATTTGGACATTTTCACTTAGGGATGTACTCACTTTTGTTGCCAGCGGTTTAGACATTAAATGGCTGTGTGTTGAGTTATTTTGAGGGGACAGCAAATTTACACTTATGCAAGCTGTACACTCACTACTTTACATTGTAGCAAAGTGTCATTTCTTCTGTGTTGTCACATGAAAAGATATACTCAAATATTTACAAAAATGTGAGGGGTGTACTCGCTTTTGTGAGATACTGTATAAGAGGCTGACAATTAGCTGAACATATCTTGACTAGTCAGTATAATTTTTGGTTTCATGTTTAATCAGTGACTCAGCCAACATTTTTATTTGAATATCTTTATTTCAATATGGCAACATGACACATCCTTCTACAGTATTGCTATGATGAATTCATGACAGACCCCTCCCCTATCAGCCAATCATTGTGGGCATAGTAAGTAAACCTGTTCGTGGAACACATCATCTCAAGCAACAGGGTCAACCCTGCCATTTCTCTTAGCTTAAGACTTCTCCCCATTCCTTAGTAAAAGTTGGTCTTAGCAGCTTTGTGAATAAGTTTTAAGAGGAAACTTAGCCAGGAACTTTGTGTTGTTTAGGAGTCCTCCTAGTGGTAAGATAAAATGTTTTGTGAATACGGCCCATGGTCCTTTGCTGACCATCCTTCAGCAGCTTAACATGCCTTCCCTGATATCCAACTACTCCTCAGTTTCAGTAAAACAAAATATATATGCAATTTAATCGGAAGCTACATGCCTGCCGCAAACATTCTCACTTTATAGGCACCTGTGTTAAGGTGTGTTTGTGTATTCCCCTTCCAGACTCTCATCAGGCCCCTCCAGTCCAAAATCAAATCCACAACCTGACTGCAAAATATACTCTTGTAAAAATGGTCCTAGCAGTTCTGGACTTTGGTGTTGTCATTTGTAGGATGGCCAATTACAGTCACCTCAGTGAACTAGGTGTAGTTTACCACAACACCATCCACTTTGTCACTACAACACTCATCACTCTCTACAGGTGAAGTGGCCCTTTCGGCACATGTGATGCCAACTGGTACCAGCTGATCTGTATGTCACTCTTAGACCCCCCCTCCCCCCACCTCAGCTCACTCCTCAATATCAGCCTGCCAATTAGAAAGCTGTGACTATTTACTACACGCAATACAGTACCCTGCTTTGAATCTAACATCCTCTCTGCTATTTGGTCCTTAAAGATGTTGATTGTGGTTTTAAATCACTGCCCCAGTTTATCCATTTACCTCCTGAATTTTTTATTTTTTTCCATGTGTATACTTGTTTCCCAAGTATGGTGTGATTTCAATTGATTGACTTGTCAGTGTTCAATTGATTGACTTGTACGGTGTGGGAGTTCCATGCAGTTGCAACACATTCCCCAGTAGTATTTCAGTCAACAGGTGTCATCCTGAACCCGATTGTGGTTGCCTGCAATGCAATTCAAACCTATGTTGTTGTTTTTTTCCCTCACTCCTTGTCCTCCTTTTCTTTGCAGAATCTTTATAATCTGGGCCATCAGTAGCTGGTTCCGCCGGGGGCCTGCTACACCAGACCCCAGCACCCCAACAGGGGTGCCGCGGTTACCCAGCCGAAACCTCTTCCCAAAGGAAAGCCTCATGGTGAGACAGCCTATTGTTCTGCATTAGGAGTTAAGCCACGGTCGTGTGACCTTGTTTACTGTCAGGTTGACCTTTGGTCTGTGCCTGCCGCTGTGCTGTGCTTGCTCTCTTGGTCGTGCGTGCGTGCGTGCATGCGCAGCTGGTCTCTGATGAGCTTGGTCCCCTCTCACTTCTTGGCTTACTGTCCATAATTAGTGCACAGTGTTGGACAAAGAAGCTGCACCACCACCACAACTTAACCTTAAATTTGCTATTGTCGAGGGGGTGTGAATCCATGTATTCAAATACAGAGATTAAACACCACAGGTTTTTTTTTTTTTCTGGTGCACCTTCTTTTCTGTCAGATGTGGACTTACATCTGTTAAATATATACAATGTTGGGTTAGAACAAAGCAGGTAGCTTTGTGTGCTGAACACAACCCCAGGCAATATCAGTGAAATCCATTCCCAAAAGGTTGAGAAAAACTAGGGTTGAAGGATCTCGGGAACTTTCAGTGAATTCCCAAAATTCCCAAGTAATCCTATTTCAGAAGGGAAAAAGCAGTAAATAATATAATCCTCTAAAGTTCCAGAGATTTTACAGCCCCCAGAAAAACTCCTCAGTATTTCCTAATCTGCTCTTTCTTCCCCTCAGGACCTGTATGTGTACATCTCAGAGGATGAGGTGTTCTCTGACTTCAACAACACACGCTCCCTGTTCTGGTTCCAGAGGGACCTGGTCTATGGGGACTGGAGCACAGGGGTGGACGGTGATGGCTGCTATGAACATTCGCTGGACCTGGACATCCCAGAGGTGAGTGGGAGAGAGGCTGGAGGGGTAGTGTGGCCAGGTTGGAAAGAAATATAGCAAAAGCTGATCAAACCCAACCTCACTGTGAAACCGATGGCTCCAACTGTAGATCGAGTAACAGGCTAACCAAAAAGAAGAAACGACATGTTAGCATTGCTCTGATGTGTTATACAGAAGTGACAGTCTTAGATGCCGACTAAATTATGTCATCCTTCAGAGGTTATAGTTGTAGAGAATTTCCTGATGAGTAAATATCCTCTATAAGTTACATTGCAACTGCTTCAAGACCATAGACCTCTTTCAGCATTCCCTGTGCCAATAAACTCAGGAAAGCTTTTTATACAAGTTCATGTATCTTAGTTAATTACATCTTCACTGGAAACATTGGATCAGCAAGATTATGCCTTCTAACTCTGAGGTTTGGCACAGGAGGATTGAAAAGGCTTTGGTTAGATTTGTCAGATGCATCTGAACTATTGTCATTTGCAATGCTGAAGGCTGCAAACCACTGCTGACGTTTTGTATGAGGTGAGAAGAAATTACTTTCAGACGCTTGGCAGCCTGTTAGGAGAGTTAAGACAGTTACTAGCTTAGTATTAGACCCCAAAATGTAGGTAGGGTGACTGTGTCCTCAAGATGATACATACCCAACCACATATTGATCTGAATCTTCCTCATTTGGCACTTCATCAGGTTTACTTATCTCAGGTCAGGTACTGATTTTTCTTAACAATTCACTGGGTCCTGTCGACATTGGATGGGAATTCAACAGATAGAGTTAGTCTTGGATATCGTTATCCAGATCTGAGAGAACCGCTAGCATGTCCAGCCTCCAACGATAGATGGCACTAAAGACTAGCATGCGGACAACGGGGCTGCACGATTTGGATGAAATATTGAATCGCGATTTCTTTGAAAAATATTGCAATTACGGTTATGACTTGCGATTTTCAAACATGAGTTTAAACATCGTAGATAATCTCACTAAAAAATAGAGATCATAACCTACATAATGTGCTATTAAACTGAATAAAAATCAAGTTAAAGCTGTTTTCTATTTTACACTTACACCAATTTGAAGGTGCTGCCTGTCAAACTATTTGTTCAACTGCTCATTTAATGCAGTGGTGTTTGCTATGTTTGTTCTGTTTTCATAGCTGGTTAGGCAAAACTCAACCCTTGACCTATGTTTTCGCCCATATTAAGCATTTGGCATCGTAAGCACCGACACTGAAGCCGAAACTTTTAATAACCATGCTGTTGTGTAGGCTATGTATGTGGGACAATATCTTGGTGCCACTCGCTAGCTTGAAGCAGATGGCTTCGCTATCAGTTGCAGTGTTAACTCAAACTAACATTGAAAAACCATTAAGTATTTAAACAAAATTAGTCCAGGGTATTTAAGTAATCTACAAAAATACCTACAGCAGCTGCAAGAAAAACTATTACGGATGTATAATGCGTTCCCGTTGCCTCGCACATCTCATTTACTTTTTTTAGAGCTGAAAATCGCGTAAGTTGGCGATTTGGATATTGCACATGTCAATATCACAATTTCAATTATAATTCGGTAAATCGTGCAGCCCGAGTGGACAATATATGTTGCACATGAGACTATTCAATAGTGAACTGCTGATACACTCCAGTACACTCCTCTTGGATCCATTCATCTGATTTTCTGGTTTGGATGAATGGAAACATTTCAAAGTCTATATTCCTCTGAACCATCTCTGGTTATTGTTTAGGCTTGGTAGGTTTGTTAATGTTACCTGACCCTCGGGCGACATCTTGGCTCTGGGGTTTACTATGTCATGTCTTGTCCTCTTATTTAATTTGTACCACCAATTGCATGTCTCCTCTGATCCTGTTTGCACAGAAGGTGCAGATGAATGGTTCCCTTTACATCCATGTGTATTTCACAAAGAGTGGGTTCCACCCAGATCCCAAACGCAAGGGCCAGTATCGTCGACTGGCGACGGTCCACGCCACGCGAAGTAAGTGTCTGACTCGCACGCACGCACGCCAGACCTTTTCAAATCTGTGTTATGTTGACAGCTTGACTCTAGTTTCTTGCCTCTTTTAGTGCTCAACAAATTCAAACGCAGGAAGTTTGTGAAGACCAAGAACCTGTTGACAGGGGAGACTGAGACAGACCCAGAGATGATAAAGGTCACAAAATTTAACCATGATGATAAAAAAAAAGCTTTCTTATTGGTCAGAAGACACATAGTCGGCAGGGTGTTTATTTGAGTGCCTCTACCTGTCCCGCCGCAGCGAGCTGAAAGCCATGGCCCTGTGGAGGTCATCTCCCACTGGCACCCCAACCTAACCATCAACATGGTGGATGATCACACACCCTGGGTCAAGGGCTCGGTCCCCCCCCCTCTGGACCAACGTAAGCTCCACGCACCGCTTCTCACTCATCAGTGGGCCATACCAAAAGCAGATTCTAGGGGTGTTGTTGGAAGTCTTATCCACTCAACCCCTTACCCTTCTTAACACTCCAGATGTGAAGTTTGACGCGGTGAGTGGGGACTACTACCCCATCGTCTACTTCAACGACTACTGGAATCTGCAGAAGGACTACTACCCCATCAACGAGAGCCTCCAGGCGCTGCCACTGCGCCTGTCCTACTGCCCGCTGTCCCTGTGGCGCTGGCAGCTCTACGCCGCCCAGAATGCCCGCTCGCCGTGGAACTTCCTGCCCGAGGACACCTACGAGCAGTCTGACGAGGACCAGGACTCTGTCAAGGTCAGAGGTCATGGGTGGGGAGCAAATGGGAGGGGTGGGGGTGGGGGCTCAAAAATGGAGCGTCTGGCCTGTCCAGACTTCTGATTGGAGTCTAGAATGTTGTTTCCTTGACAACTGTCACTGAGTTGTTTTTCCTGTGTAGGTGGCCCTGTTGGAGACCAACCCATATCTCCTGGGGGTGACTATTGTGGTCTCCATCGTACACAGCATATTCGAGTTCCTGGCCTTTAAGAACGGTGAGCTCAGGAGACCAGCCTATGAACCGCTTAGACCGCATTTATCCCGGTCTGAACTGTTGCCACCTAACTTTAAAATACCGGTTTGTGGCAAAGCTCTGAGTCGGGCCTCCTCTGTAAACGTGGCCTTATTCCTCAATCCCACATACAGCATTCTTGTGTTTTTGCTAAACAAGGAGTACATTGATTTCCAATGGAACTCTGTGTTTGTTCTGTAGCATTGCAGAGGCTGTTGCAGTTTTAGCAAACGTATGCATTAAATTGTATGCCTAGGCGGCTTGACCAAAATGATTAAAGATAAAATCCAGTTGATGCTGTGGGGACATTAGCTGTCTATAATAAGACTGCTTTTGATTAGTATTTTATTCTGATAAGATTAGTTTATATAATTTTTAAGAAGCCTAACGTTTGTTATTCAGCTCTGATTTAGTCAAGAGGCATTCAACACAGTGTAACTAACTAGCCATTCAAGTTAAATGTACTCATTCGTGTTCACATGTGAGTTGTAAAGGACCCCGTACTGTGTGTGTGTGTGTGTGTGTGTGTGTGTGTGTGTGTGTGTGTGTGTGTGTGTGTGTGTGTGTGT